>CAUYQU010099166.1:0-45892 GCA_963574635.1 Cheracebus regulus
GAGAAAAGGAGAAAGAAAGAAACAGCAAAAGAAAGGGAAAAAAAGAATGAAAGAGAGAAAGAAAGAGGAAGAGAAAGAGGGAGAGAGAATGGGATTCTTGTTTTATTGCCCAGGCTAGAATACAGTCTAAAAATGGGTATCATTTGTGCAGAGAACCGTGGAAGCAGGTAATTAAAGAAAACATTAAGAAAAAGCTAGTATAGTGAAGGAGAAACCAGGAGGCAGAGAATGAATTAGTTTCCTGCAGCTGCTGTAACATATTCCCAGAAACTTGGTGGTTTATTCTCTTACCATCTTGGAAATCTGAAATTACCATCACTGGGCCCAGTGATGTTGGCAGGACCAGCTCAAGGGGAGAAACCCTTCCTTGCATCTTCCAGCTTCTGGTGGCTGCGGGCATTCCTTGACTTGTGGCTGTTTCA
This sequence comes from Cheracebus regulus, assembly GCA_963574635.1. Classification (NCBI taxonomy): domain Eukaryota; kingdom Metazoa; phylum Chordata; class Mammalia; order Primates; family Pitheciidae; genus Cheracebus; species Cheracebus regulus. Next base: position 423 of record CAUYQU010099166.1, read on the forward strand.
CTCCACTCTCTGCTTCTGTAATCTCTAACGGCCTCTGTTTTTCAAGGATCCTGGGATAGCATATAAGGCCTGCCCAAGCAATCTAAAATAACCTCTTAATTCTCAAACTCTTGGGAATTTGATGCCAGCAAAGACCATTTTTTCCAGAAAAGGTAACATTTACAGGTTCCAGATATTTGGACATGGCTATCTTGGTGGGTGGGGTGGGGATGTGTGCATTCTTCAGCCTACCATGGAGACTCTAGTTCAAGGTCTACCACCAGCTCGGGCTGACCTCCTAGCAACCCCATTACCCTCCTTGAGCCTAGGTTTTCCTCTGGTAAAATGAGAGGGTCTGCACCAGATGATTCCAGAGGGCTCTTCCAACTTTGGCAGCAGGCGTTCCTGAATAGTAGGAGGTCTCCTCTATGCCCCTAAAGGGCACATATAACCCAAAGTAAGAGGTTCTCAAGGATTTCATGGCAGAAACCGGAGCAGAGCCCACATCTTTTAGCTGGTAATTCCTCAATACACTGACCACCCTCCTCCTTTCCTTATACCTGCCTCCACCCTCTCCTCCTTATGCCGGCCACTCTCTGGTGGCCACTGAAAAACTACTGTGAAAAACTGCTTCAAGAGAGGTGAGATACCACATCACAATGAGGACTTCAGAGAACCTGCTGAAGTCTTGAGGTGCACCAAGGACACCTAGTTCTCACTTTCTCCAAGGCCCTGGGCCATTATGAAAATAAACAGAGATCTTCTTATTATAGAAAATAAACATAAATTCTTTGGGGACAAAGATAGGCTGAGACAAAAGGAACTAGTGAAAGCTCCAGACCCCCTAGAGTTGGGTTTTTGAAAAGAAGCTTCTAAAGCCCTGTTTTGACTCTTTCCTAGAACTGGAATAGAGTCATGCAAGCACCTCCAGGGCCTTGACCTCCCTGGATATTGGCTGTGTGGAGCGTGAGATAAGTGTAGATGCCAATCATATTAGTAAAAATGAACACATTTGTTAATATTGAGTGCTGGCAAAGGTTGGAAAATGGGTACACCCATAAAATAGTGTGGGAATGTACATTTGTACAACCACTTTGAAGAGCAATTTGGAAGCATGCACTAATATTAAAAGGTATATGATCCTATGACTCAGTAACCCCACTCCCGGCATTGTCCGTGCTAGAAAAACACAAACAATTGTACCAAGATGTATTCATAAGGCTATTTGTCGCCATTTTCCTGTGAAATGCACTCCCTTCTCTGTTCATTGCTGGGAACTATATTCCCAGGATTTGTTGCCCACTGGCTTCTGGGCACATTTGGTCAAGGGGAAGCAGTAGTGAAAACCTAGAGGGAGAAAAAGAGAAACTAAGGTGTTTCTTCCCTTCTCTCTCAAGGCACCTTTCACAGAACTAGCTCCCACCACAGGGCCTGCCCTAACTTTTGTGCTCTGCCAACACCACTTCCTCCGAGGAGTGCCCTCCAGCTGTAGGATGGTCACATCTTCCTGTTGTTCCTCGTCTCTAAATAGGCTCACCTTCCTACTTGGCTTCTCAAGTCTCTTATCCCCTTGGTAACCAATTCCCTGCATTAAATCCCCTCTGGTTGAAGTGCCTAAGGAGGTTTTCTGTTTTCCTGACTAGACCCTAACAGATAACAGTGTTTGTTTCAGCATTATTGGTAACAGCAAAAAGTTAGAACTACCTCAGATGTGTACTATTTGAGAAACAGTACAGGCTATGCTGCAGCAATGTTTTAAATTAACATAAATCTGCAACATGGAATATATACTGATAGAAAAAAGGAAGTTGCCAAACAATATGTCCTGTAGTATTTGATTAATGTCTATTCTTTAAAAATAGTAAAACAATTGCATATGCTTTCTACAGTTTTATATAATCTTTAGGTTTATATATAAATTGATACATTTATAGAAATATCTGGAAGGCTGCATGGCAAACTAATTGCATTATTTCCTTTGTGAGGTAACTGAGATAGAAACGGAGTAGGAGAACCTTAACTTTACCATACTGTTTTAAGTTTTTATAAGGAAAGTATATTTATGTATTATTGTGTAAGTAAAAATTAATTTCAAAGTAGACAGCAAAAAAAAAAAAAAGAAGAAGAAAGGAAATAGAATGGGAAGGTTATGTTGGAACTACATTTCGAGGTATATGATGTGCCAAGATAAGAGTTTGAGCTTAATTCTAGGGGCAGCAAGAAGGTATGAAGTGTGAATTGTCATGACATGACCCAGTCTAGGCTACGATAGTGCCTCCTACCGTTGTCATGAAGATCGGGTAAGTAAACATAAATAAACCACCCAAACAGCATTGGACGTACAGTGAGTACTTACTTTGTAAGTATTAGCTACTGCTATTGTTTCCTTCCCTTTGCTCCAGCCATATGAGTCTTTTTTTTATCTCATGAATATGCCAAGTTCTTTGAGGCCCCAAAGTTTTCATACATACTGTTCCTTAGTATTTCTTTTTTCCCTCTCTTTCTCATCCTTCAGTGTTCAACTTAAATATTACCAATTCAATGAGCTTCTCCCTTACCTGCACTTCTAAGTTGTTTCCCTGATCCACTGTATGTGTCTGTGCAAAGCATCCTGTTGGCTTTTACAGAACACATATTGCAATCTATAATAAAGTCTGTGGAAAATAAGAATTGCTACTATTTATTGAGCACTTACTATGTGCAGATATGTTTTTATGTGCTTTATATATACTAATTCACTCAAATATCCTAATAACCCTTTTAAGAAGGCATTAGTATTATTCTTATTTTACAGATAAAGAAACTTAGGAATAAGAAAGATAGAAATTTGACCTAAGTGTCAGAGCTTGAATTCCACCCATTAGAAAACCATAATATTTACTGAGTGATGAATAAATTATTAATACAAAGCTGATTTGTAGTACTCCTGATGTCCTCATAATTAATTAATCCCATAATCAGTGTAAGTTGTTTCAGAATAAATGGGAGGGATTAGCCTAACTGATAGAGTCCCTACAAGTAGGTCATATCCCTTAGGAGGAAGAGGCAGCTATTTTCTATAGAGAGGCAGTAAACTGAGCTTTGTGAAGCAGGGCTGATGGCAGAGTTGCAAAAGAGGAGAAGAGTGTGCTGGCAGAGATGTAGGAAACTCACCAGGCTCCAGACCACATTACCTGGTTCTTCAGAGACTGCTCCCTGACAAGCCCAGTCACAGCCAGAGCTCCAAGAAAGGAGTTCTGGGAGCAGTGAGAATTGGCTGCCCTGATAGGGATGCCAAGGAAGTAAGACAAAAACAGCCCCTGACTCAGGCTGGGGAGATTTCTGTTTAGCCCTGGCCTTTAGAAGCAAGACCCCCCAGAAAGCCATGCCTTTTCCTGAGTCCCTGTTAGGTGACTCCCAACAGCAGCCAGCCATGACTCTGTTTGCAAATGTCAGGAGGAAAAATAATCATAATATAAAGGCAGCTCAATTCACTGTGTTCTCATCATATGCCTGGCACCTTGTGGAGCTTTACATAAATTATCTCCTTTAATTCTTTTAACAACTCTGGAGATTCCCTCAACATTCATTTGGTCAATAAATATTTATCAAGCACACTCTGGGTTGATGAAGTGAGTACTATTTTTAACTCTGTTTCACAGATGAGGAAAAAGGGATTTAGAGGGATTAAGTAACTTGCCCAGGTTAGACATTGGCAGTTAGAACTTGAACTCAAGTCTTCCTGATGCCAACCCCCTTTCCTCCCTCTACTCTGAATTGCCTTCTAAACTTGAAACCAGAATTTATTTCTATTTATGTATCAGGCCCTGTATTATAATAATAATTGAGAATTATTCAATGAAATAATGGTTCCTTGCTAATAATAAGTATTCAGTAAAGATTAGTTTGTGTTATTCTACATATTATATATTTATACATTGTGATGGTTAATCTAGGTGCCAGCTTGTCTAGGCCACAGCTCTCAGATATTTGGTCCAACATATCTGGATGTTGCAGTGAAAGGATTCTTTAGATGAGACGAACATTTAAATCTGTAGACTCTGAGTGAAGGAAATTGCCTTTAGTCATGTGGAAGGGCCTTATCTAATCAGCTAAGGGCCTAAGGATAAGGTCTCCCGAGGAAGAGGGAATTCTGCCAGCAGACCACCTTCAGATTCCACTGCAATATCAGCTCTTCCCTGGGTCTCTAGCATGCCAGTTTACCTTCAAGATTTTGGGTTTGCCAACTCCATAATCAAGTGACCAAATTCCCTAAAATCTCTCTCTGTATATATAGAGATAGAGAGACAGATAGAGATATCTGTAGTCTGTAGAAATATATCCTGCTGGTTCTGTTGTCAGAAGTTTGACTACTACAAATATATATCATAATAATAATAGTAAATGAATGAGCAGGTAAAAGGAATGTCTATATTAAAGGCAAAGAATGTATATTGCCTGAATTCTTCTAGAAATCCACCTTCTAATGAAAAATATTGCCTACAATATTGTCTACAACTGTCAGACAAGTCCCCTTGTATGAAAAGAGCTGATTTTTCTAATACAGTTAGAAGATCCATATTCTTTTTTTTTTTTGGACAGAGTCTTGCTGTTGCCCAGATTAGAGTACAGTAGTGCAAACACAGTTCACTGCAGCCTCAAACTCCTGGGTTCGAGTGATCTTCTCACCTCATCCTCCAAAGTAGCTGGGCTTACAGGCATGCGTCACCATTTCTCTTCTCCCTCCACTGTTTCCCTGGAGCACAGATTGAAGACCTCAGGACATTTGCACAACAAATGCAGGAATGAAGGAGGAGTGTACTATCAGTCTGAGCAGGATAGCTGTTGACCTTGCAGGTAGCTGCAGAAGAGCACCTGTCTAAAAGGCAGGATCTCATCATTGCCACCCACCAGCTGGGTAACCTGGAGCAGTTCTCTTTCATGGTCTAAACTTTAGTTTCCTATATACTAAAAGAGCAATGATAATCATTATTCTGAGGCTTATGGTAAAAAATCTAAATAAATCCCACATGGGATAGTATTTTCTGAGTGGCAGTGTTTTACTCAAAGAAAGAGCCGGCCAAGCTGATGAGTGAATATAAGAAGTTTCTGGGCTCAAGTCAGAGTAGTGTCAGCCCTGGCAGTGCTCTGGGGTCAGTGCAAATGGTTCACAGCCACAGCTCATGTGCTCACGCTGCTGAACAGGAGGGCATTGATCTGATTACAACATCTTTGACAGCACTACTTTCAGCTTCTGAAATACCCAGTCTCATTTTCTCTTCATCATAGCCCTACAAGGGAGGCAACCCAGGGAGAGGAGGTTCCTCATGTCTACACCACAAGTTGGAGGCACAGCAGAGCCTATAAGACTCAGAGTTCAGAGTCTGTTGTCCTCACCAGCAGGTAAGGGCGCTGACGTTAAGAGCTTAACCTCCTGATCGAGGGGCCAGTAGAGCATAAAGTATTCAGCCATAAACTGTCTCTCCAAAGCTGTGTCTCTCACCACAGCTTGGGAACTGGGAGACAGATAAAGACTGGAAAGAGAAATTAATTTGAAAGAACAGGAAAGCATCAGCAAGATCCTAATCAGAGGATCAGGCTGCTGGCCGAACTGCAAGTCATTTATCAAATGCCTCCTGAAACTCAGACTTAATGTATCACTTTTCCCCTTATCTTAGGATTTGGGGGAAATAAAATACATTTTTATATTACAAATTCAGCCACTAATTTACTCTGTAACATTGAGCAAGTCATGGAGCCTCTGTGAATGTCTGTTTCTCTTCCTCAAAATAACAAAGTTGTACAAAATCAAAATTTCCCAAACTTCAGGTATGAGATTTCTGGGTTCATGATTTGCCAAATATAAGCACCACAGTTGCTATTTTTGACCTAATATTGCTTTTTGCAGGTATTTATTGTAAAAGGAAATTCTCTATCATCTCATAAATGTAAAAGTGCAAACTTTGGGGTTCATAATTTATTATAATGAATACATAGTTACTGCAATTGAAAAAACTCTGATGTGCCAGGCTCCTACAAGCGTCCCTCAGACTCTCATTGGGAAACTCTTGGCCTAGATGATCCCTGAAGGCCCTCCAGCCCTGGCACTCCACTGTGAAAAGCCTGGATCCCTGGCAGCCCGACTAACTCCTGGGAAAGCCTTCTGACACCGTGCATGAGACTAGCTCCCTCTGCATGTTCCCATCTAGGCATTTATTGTCCTTTTCTGTAACCCTAGTGAAGTCCATCATCCCTGGTAAAGACAGTGGCTGAGCGTATTGCCCGTCACTGGGTTCGAGTAACAGTGCTGGCACGGTGAGCTACTTAACAATGTTACATCCCATCTCCAAGACTCAGTTTTTTTCTCCACAAAATGAGGCTAATTGTTCTTCAGTAAATGGAATCTCAAAACCAAAAAAAGGAAAACGTCAGAAGTTACTTGGGTGGGAAAGGAAGGGTAGTCCAGAAGTGTTGGAGTGAAGGGAAGAATTGCCAACTGAAGGAGAGGAGCATGTTCAAAAGCAAAAGGAAAGAAGCCACTCCACTCATGGCATGCAGCATGATTATAATGACTCCAGCTGATATTTATTTAGTGGCCACTATTGTGTGAGGTACTTTTTAAGTTTGATTTTATTTAGACCTCTAAGTCATTATTATTCTCACTTTACACAAGAGGAAATTACAGTTCATTGACATGATGTGTCTTGTCCAAGAACACAATTGGAAAGTGGCAGAGCAGGGACTTGAACTCGTCTATCTGAGTTCAGGAACCATATTCTCATCCCCAATGGCAGGAGGTTCCTGAAACAGGTTAACATGATCACCACTCCTGCAGGCCCCGAGCTAGCTGCCCAGTCTGCTCCACAGGCTCTATCACTTGTCCTATGACCAACTGAATAAAGTTCCTGATAAGACATTCGCAGCACAGGCCTTATCTCCCTTGCAACTGTCAACTTCCTTTTGAGTCTTCTTCCTTCCTAACTTTTCCTTCTGATCCTTCATAAATGCATCAGTAGATTGATGTACCCTGACCACAGTCTTCATTTTGTTGCAGGAAGCCAATACCTACTCCTTTTCCTGCCAAGGAGTGGCAGTGGCTCTGGGTGACCTATGCCCAAAACAAACTTGGTGACTTCTCAATGGAGTTCCACAGTGGGGCTTCAAGGAGAGAACCAGGCCAAGAGAGGGAGTCTGCTTCCTCTTTATTATATAATTGGTAACACAGAAAAGGCCAGCCTGTCTTACAGCTCTAGTGGAGATCGAAGGAGAGAGAGTTAATAATATTCATGAACACATGCGAAGTATACATGAAGTGTACATGTCAACAAAATTCATATGTACAATGAAGAATTACATTAAAAGCAATGCTTTTCTCTAGCATTTCTATCTACTACCTCTTCTCCGTTCTCTTCTATGGGTCCTTGCTTCCATTATTACTGATCTCCTGTTTCTGTCATTTTTATTTTGTCTTCCAAGTCCCCCTGAATTCTTTCTCCTTCTTCTCCACCAACACAAATTATAGGGTATCTTTAGGCCCTAAATCCAGTTGATTGTTCCTCTGATCCAACGGGTCGGGCCAGTGATTTGGCATGACTTGGAGTCGGCACCAGAGTAAAGAGACCTGTCACTTTAGTGCTTACTTACCCTGCCTTGGTCAAAACCATGTCCTCATGACCTCCGTTTCTCTCTCCCAGAGATCTCCAGCCATCCTGGGACAGGCAAACGCTGAATGGGTGAGCATCTCCATGGTTAGTCCTCTCTGTTCACAAGCCTTTCACCAGGCAGCCACATCAGGGTGGCCATAGCTCTAAGGACAATTATCCTCAGTCGGGTCTGCCCTGGGCCAGCCTGCCACTGCTCCACAAATGGGAAAATGATAGATGAGCCAGGAGACTGGAGCAGCAGGTCAAGGAGATAAGGATTCTGAATGAACTATTCCTTGCCAAGGGCCAAGACTCTTCCACAATGCAGGATATCTCCACCTGAGCCCTTTTGTAACCCACAATGAGGGGGATCAGAGTGCTCCCAACCCCACAGACGGTTGTCCTTGGTAGGAGCCATGGGATTGGAGCCTCCTCGGCAATGGCAAATTCAAGGGCATTGGACTTTTAGCTGCATTTGGGGGACACTAGGCCAGGGCTCACCTGTCCCAGGTGGGCAGTGATTACAAATCTGACAATAAATAAATGCTTTGTCCTGAAGGAGCTTAACTCTGAGCTTTGAAATTTAATTCTTTGTGCCTCTGCCACAGATCTTCTCCTCTCCCTTCTCTGGAAATGAAGGCTGTAGATTGTCTACAAAGCTGGATTCCAGGTGTTTTCAATTCATTATTTAATTAATCAGTCCTTGAAGTGTATAGTTAGGTATGCCCATCATTTAGGAAAATTAACACCCAAGAACCAAAGAACTATGCTTTGGTATTGAAATTCGTATACAAATGGGGCCTCTTTAAAGTGAGAGCACTAAGTATACTCAGGATATGATTTGAATTATAAAATATTTTTGCTTAGCCACAACTCTTTTGAAATACACATAGAGCACACAATGAAGGCCAGTTCAAAGCCTAAGTGTCACAGATCCTTTCTACAAGAAGATCCGGGAAATGGTTCCCAGACCTCAGTGTACACCAGAGTCACCTAGAGAACTCATTAACATGCAGATTCCTGGGCCCTCCTCCAGAGCTGCCTTATCATTATCTCTGGGGGTGGAACCCAGTAATCTCTCTACTTAAGCAACTCTCCATTTAACTGGAGGCGGGCAGTCCAAGAGCCACACCTGTGCCAGATCTTAAAGTTGCAGTACTCCTATGCCTGGAACAAAGCTGCCCCACAGCTCCTGGCCCATTGCTCAGTGTGAGGCCTTCCATATGGAAGTCCCCTTTCACTAAAGAGCTGGACCCCAGGGTCCTTTGACACCAGCTGCAAATGCCACACACCAGCAACCCCAGATAGCTAAGGTATTAAGTCCCTCCTAATCAAAACCTCAGGCTTGAACTTCATGCACAGTTATACAGATGGCAAAGCAGAAGGCCACAGGGGAGATGGGATTCACCCAGCAGCAATGGGCAAGCCAGAGAGGCATGTGGGGCAGAAGGCCTGCTCTTCTGGTCCCTCTGCCAGGCTTGTACAGACTCCAGGTTTCACAGCTACATGGCTCTTCCTCTAAGGATGAACTGGAGAATGAATCAGGTGTTCCTGTTATTACCTGTCTCCAGACATTGCCTTTCTCTTTTCACACTAGTCACAGTTGGTAGCTATGTAGTTCTTTTTCTTTTCTTTTTTCTTTTCTTTTTTTTTTTTTGAGACAGAGTCTCATCCTGTTGCCCAGGCTGGAGTGCAGTGGCACGATCTCAGCTCATTGCAACCTCTGACTCCAGGGTTCAAGCAATTCTCTTGCCTCAGCCTCTAGAAGAGCTGGGACTATAGGTACCCGCCACCACGATTGGCTAATTTTTTGTAATTTTATTAGAGACGAGGTTTCAACATGTTGGCCAGGCTGGTCTCGAACTCCTGACCTCAGATGATCTACCCGTCTTGGTCTCCTAAAGCACTGGGATTACAGGCGTGAGGCACCACACCTAGCCTATGTAGTATTTTTTGACACTTGTCTTTCCAACTAGATGATGAACTTAGTGAGACAGGGGCCTATTTTGTACACCAGAGCATCTAGCACCTAACACCGTGCCCAGCGCATAATAGAAAGTCAATGAATATGAACAGACAGAAGTTACACTGATAACTTCTACATAATCGAAAATAGAAACATTGAAAAAAAGAAAAGAGAGGTTTGTCATAGCTAGAAACAAGTCCATGCCATGAAGCCAGTGGAGGCAGAGGGAACTCACTATTCTTCAGGCCCCAGGGTCCAGGATTGCATCAAACATGCTCTATGAAGCCTTCCAACTCATAACAGTCTATAATAGATTTTAGAGAATGGATTGAATAGAAAATGACCAAACATTAGACTTCCAACCTCTCTGCGGGGGTTGGGGTCCTAGAGGGCACCCGGCTTTATGGCTTCACAGCTCCCTCTAGTGTCCAGGCCCATGTTACACTATAATTTTGTGATGGTCTTTGCTTATCAAATTGAGCTGCAATAAGTTATTTAGCTGAGTTAATAACTGAGTGTTATTAAACTGAGCTTAAGTTAGTTTAGAGATCTGGCTTGTGGAGAATATTAAACCCACTGAGATCATAGTTTATTAATACGGCAACTCATGGCCCGGTGCCTAATCTATACCTGGGACAAAGCAAAATGAAAGGAGATAGCAATGAGCATGTCAGACATCGCCCCTGACCAAGGTGCTTATATCCTAAGGAGGGAATGGGACATTCAGAAGTTATGCAAAAGTGAGGTGGACACCACTGTGATGAGAATTAGGAAGGAAATATGCAGAGCATTCATGTAAAATACAAGTGGTGGGCCCTCTTCAGGAAGGCTTCTCTAGAGAAACAACATTTCAGGTTAGGTTTGAAAGATGAGGAATAATTAGCAAGGAAAAAGTGGGAAGGGGGATGGGAAGGAAGGAAAAGGCAAAGAACTCTAGGCAAGAAAGAACGCTGTGAGCTTGAGGTAGTGAGAGCGGGCCAGGGTTGCCTGGGTAATGAGCAGAAGACAAGGCTGTAGAAGTAGGTAGTGTTATTATTCCCATGTGGACACTGAAGCCCGGAGATGTGACATGAGCTGGTCATAGCAATGCAGCTTCTGGGTAGTGATAGAGAAAAGGAGGCCTGGGGCAGCCAGGGTGGATACTGCAGGACGGAAAGAGCTGGGCCAGGGAGGCAGAGGCACAGCATGGCTGATGGGAGGGAGGGACGCAATCAGTTCCCAGAGCCTGACGAGGGCTCAGACGGCAGCACTGAGAGGGACTCAACAGTCATCTAGGCCTCCTTGTCTATTTGACAGGGGAGAACGCAGTAAAGAGCAAATCTCCTTCACCCACAGCCCCAGTCCCAGGCCTGCAGCAGCTGGGTCCGCCTCACTGCTTTCCAGAGACACTCCTACCAGGCTCCCGCAGCCTCATGCAAAGCATCCCATGAGCACCTCCACCTCTCATCCAAACTGTCCTCTCTCAGCCCATGGACACTTCAGTCCCAGGCTCTGTTGCCATCACCCTCAAGGGCTGTCCTCAGGGATGAGCTGTGCATCACGGGACCCTGCCCTCCCTGCCGCCACCCACAACCCACTGCTGCCACTGTGAACTCATGTCTCTCCCTTTGAGGTCTGCTCATGGAGTCTTCTCTTCCCTCAGACCACATTTCCCCCTCTCCTAGCCTGGCTCCTCCTCCAGATCTTGGCTTAGACATCCCTTCTTCCTGGAACCAGCATCACTCTCCCTGGAGCTTCTCTTCTGAATTCCCTTAGAGCACTGATCACACTGCATATTGGTTGCCTGTTCCCTTGTCTACCTCCCCAGCTAGACTTGAGTGCCCCCAGGTCAAGAACTATGTCTATCTCATTTTCTCCTATATCCCCAGCAGCTAACATGGTCCCTGGCACTTAGAAAGTGCCCAGAACTATTTTTAAAATAAATAAATGAATTAAAATAAATGATCTAAGCTGAGCCACCTGCCTTTTTTACCACCATGCATTATGTTTCTCATCTCCATCTGCTCATCAACCTCTGCCCTCTTTATGTCTAACAGGGGCCTGCCTACTGCTGTAAGACTAAAAAATAATAATAATAAGTGTGTCCCAGCCCAGATGGTGACTAGTCAGTCTTACTCATGGCAGCTGCTGGTGTCCCCTAACCTCCAGGAGAAAGTGCAGTCAGAAGCAATAAGGAGCTGTCTACATTTCAGACTTGATAGACATTCTTCCCTCCAAAATTTGTTTTCCTGGTGACTAAGAATGCATTTGAAAATTAGCTTTTTCCCCCCATTTCTACAGCATTCTGAGGCTTGGCTTCCTCTGGGTAAGCCTACAAATCATTAGAGACCCCATGGCTAAAAACCCCATACGAGATATCTTGTGCAGGGTAACCCCAATATGAATAAGCTTATTCTTCAGCTTGCATGTAAAAGAGATCCTGGTGGTTCCATTCAGTCAATGGCATCTATGTATTGAAGACTTACTATGTGCCAGTCTCTGTCAAGTGATTCTGATCCATGGAGAAGAGTCAGCTTTATCCCTGCCTTTCACAGAACTGGCATTCTAGCAGGAATTGCAGAATTAAGCAACTTATTACAATTGTTCAATGATACGCAATGAGATGCAAGCTGAGGAGGGTCCCTGGGGACCCTGACCCTCTAGAGTGATGGCAACAGAGCCTGAGACTGAAGTGGCCATGGGCTGAGAGAGGACAGTTTGGATGAGAGGTGGAGGTGCTAGGTACCAAGATAGCTCTGCCTGAGTGTCCTAGCCTGGGTCAAAGTGGCTGCCTTAAAGCTGTGACTTTGGGCTGAGAGCTAAAGGATGTGTAGGTGTTCACCAGGCTAAGGAAGGGAGGGAGTATGTGCAGATGCAATGTGTGTGTGCACATGCATGTGTGAGTGCATGCAGGTGTGTGCACATGCATGTGTGTCCATGTATGTGTGTGCATATGCATGTGAGCATGTGTATGCTACAAGTGTGATGCATGTATAAGAGCAGATGTATGCCATAAGTATATTGTGTGTGCATGTATAGGCTACAAGTGCATAAGTGTGCAAGTTGCAGACGCATGTATGAAAACACAGATGCCATGAATGTATTGTGCATGTATGTGAGAGCATATGCAGGTACATGTATGAGAGCATGTGTGTACAAGTACATTGTGTGTACATGTGTGCACGTGTCTATGAGTACACGTATGCCACAAGTACATGTGTGCATGTGTTTGTGTGTCCCAAGTGCAGGCGTACCTCTTATAGACACTCTTCAGCCTTTATGCCTCCTTCCTGTCACAAGTCAGTTATTGTGAAGTGAATTTCAAGCTTTCTCCATATGGTGCAGTGTTTCCAAGCCTCTTTTGGATCATAGATCATTTTAATTAACAACAGCTGTTCCATGTTAACTGTGTCGCAGTCATTGTGCCAGACATTTAATGTGTGTTCTCTTATTTACTTCATCAGCAAACCCAAGAGGTAGGCTTATGGTTATTCCATTCTGCAGAAGAAGAGACAGAGACTCAGGGAGAGGAAGGCTCTTTTCCATGGTCACCTGAACACAAATCTGTACCATCCAAAGTATATGCTCTAATCCACTAAACTCCTTCCTTTCACTGGGGCAAGCGACAAAGCAGATTGACCTTATGGCAGGCCCCCCTCCCACTGTTAACTACAACAGTCTCCTAGCAGTGAATGAAAAGTCTTCAGTGAACTTCTGTTCCAGCTCAACCACTGATTCACTGTGTGACACTGGAAAAGTCCCCCACTCTTTATTGCCCGGAGCTTGCTGAGCTCTGTCAATCTGCAAGAAGAGCTTAGCGCCGCCATCCACAGATGGCAGGCAGGTTACATAATCTCATGAAAGCCCTGTTTCCTCATCTGTAAAATGGAGCTAACAATAGTGCACTTCTGATAGTACTGTGGAGGGATTGACCGAGCTCACATGTGAAGAATGCTCAGTCCCGTGACTGTCTCACAATGTATGCTCAATTAACTGCAGCTGTCACTGATGCTGAGGACACAGGAGAGCCAGAGAGCTGATAGCACCAGCTTGGGAATCAAGTGGAGCTTGATTCAAATGGTTCAAATACTCATTTTGCCTTCTAATGGCCACGTGACCTTGGCAAAAGTTACTTAGCTGTCAAGTTTTCCTCACTTGTAAAATGGGAATTAAAATAGCACATACTTCATAGGTGTGTTTGAGGAATACATGAGATAATGCACATAGCATTGCCCTACGAATGTTAGTTAACAGCATTACTATTTGCACATATTGAGTAGTATTATAAATAAGGATTATGTGGGGCCTAATTTTGTTCCAGTCAAGGTTTTAGAAAAATAAATAAATAGAAGTATCTGCTTTGGTCAGATTTACTAGATATTGTATTGTTTGTAAAATTAAAAAAAAAAAAAACTACCTGTCTCATGGGTCAATAAAAAGTCAGTTTCCTTTTGGCTGAGGCCAGCGGTTCTGTGCAGTTTATTCTGGTGCTGGCTCGCGGTTTGGTTAGGTTCAAGGCCATGACCATGAGTAAGTGATTCACTCTTGCCAAAAACTATAATCATGGTCATGTTCTAAATATTTATACTAAAAGAAACCAAATCTGCTCAACCTTCAGGGATCACAGGCACAACTCCCTCACATGCTGGAGTTCATTCATTCATCCATCTCAGGGTTATTAAGCATTCACGTCCTGCCAGGCACCAGGCACTGGTCATGCTGGTCATGCATTGTGTGTGTACCAATGGGACAGAAACCCACTGGCAACTTTGGCCAGTTTTGGAGAAACAACTGAATTGGGCCCCTCAACGATGGTAGCTGCACCTGAGCCATGTAGCCTCCTAGAGAGAATGCAGGCCATCTGTTTGGTGCATATCACAGTGTGGTCTGTTCCAGCTGGGAAAGGCACTTGGGGATTGTCTCAGGCAACACACACCCTTTACAGCCAATGAGATCTCACAGCTGGGCTATCAGCACCTCTCCTCCCTCCTAGATGCCCCAAGATTTCCTCCACTTCACACAGAGCAGGTGGTCTCTAGATATTTTAGCTCACAAACTACTTCAAACATCGTGATCCTGAGAATTTAAAAAGTAATATCCCTCATAACAATATGTTTCACTTACTGGCTGATTTCTGGGTGTCAGGTACTTTGTTAAACATTTTATATAGTATTCCTCATCTAATAGTCAAACAACATTATTGGTTAGGTCATTGTTATCCCATTGTACAGAAGAGGACACTGAGGTTCAGAGAGGAGAAGGGATTTTCCCATGTTAACACAGCTAGAAGTTTCAGAACTTAACTTTTCCTGATTCCAAACCCAGTGCACACGGCCACCACACAATATCCCTTTGGTGGGACACAGAGCACAGGGGAGCTGTCCTCCTGTATCCTCCTCCTGTGCTAGCCTGGCCAGCAACAGTTTGATGCCTGCAGCTAGGAGGGAGGGAGAAGGAGCAGCAGGTGGACAGAAAAGTGGCATCTAGTCCTTGGCGTTAGCACCCACTAAGATCCAGGACTATAACGAGCTTAAGGGTGATAAAGAAAGACAGCTGTGGAGAGCGCACTGTCTGGTGAGGAGATGGATGGGTGGGTCTAGAGACAGTTCCAGTGTCTGCTCCAGGTAAAGGGTGGCACCAGGTGCTGGAAGAATACCTGCATCATGTGACCTGAGGTAAACCATTTCCTGTCTACTAGAGGATAGCAATTAAGCCCATGGCCTCTGAAACCAGACTCCCCAGGATAAAACCCTAGCTTTGCCTCTTACCAGCTGTGTGACTTCATATAGTATTTAGCATGCTGGGTGTTAGCTTCCACTTCTGTAAAATGGGCATAATAATACCTATCTCATATTATATTTATGAGAACTAAATGAGTTAATACACAGAATACCCTCAGAACAGTACCTAACACATAGTAAGAACTATACGCATTTTTGCTAAATGTTTAAAAATTATGTAAACTAGAGGTCATAGTACTCAACTCTTTGAATGAAGATGCTTTTGGCTGCAAAGTAGCAGAATATCTGATCCAACATGGTTTCAACAGAAAGCTTTTACTAGTATTAGTTCTCATTAGTATAAAGAGAATTGTCCAAATGGTGATGGTTCTAGGCTCAGGGATGTCCCAGGAACTGAGTAGCTCTCATTCCTCATCTTTCCTTTGACCGTCTTCCACAAATCATCTTCCATTCTGTCCTAAAATGGCTGCCACAGCTCCAAATATCACATTCCACCACGACAAAGCCAAATATCACACCCAAATGTCACAAAGCAACACCTAGAAACAGAAAGTGAGGGATAGGGAGTCTCTCTTGCACCTATCACTGTCTTATGAAAGAGAAACTATTTCCTAGAAGCCTCGCTGAAGACTTCGTTGTTCTGTCATTAGCCAGCACATTAGCACTTCCAGCCCCTGTAGAAGGCTAGCCAAGCAATATTCTGGCATTTCTGTCATGATGTAGAGCTGGGCTCCACAGCAAAGAAGATTGGAGGAAGAGAGTAGTTGAGTAGGCAGTTGGCATGCTTTGCAAAATAGTCTTGAGAAGGAAATGTGGGATAAAGTGCAGAAACACTGTGAAAGAGTTAACTACTTCCACTGCACCTAAGTAAGGTATTGTTCTCAGAAATAATCATATCATTATCAATGCTTCTTCCTGTAGGTTAGAGGTAGAGTCTGTAGAAATGCAGGACACTCCATCTCTGCTAAAATACAAAAAAATTAGCTGGGCGTGGTGGCATGTGCCTGTAATCCCAGTTACTTGGGAGGCTGAGACAGGAGAATTGCTTGAACCCAGGAGGCGGAGATTGCAATGAGCCGAGATTGCACCATTGCACTCCAGCCTGGTGACAGAGGGAGACTCCGTCAAAAAAAAAAAAAAAAAAAAAGAAATGCAGAATGCCAATGATTCTAGGTTGAATTATTGTTGTAATTCTGTTCTTTCCCCATTGATTGTCCTGTTCTTTCCCCATGGATATGGCAGGCAAGGGAAAAATAAAAGAAAACCAACTGCCTCATGGCCCTGACACTAAAACTGACATTGTATGGCTACATAATAACCCAGGCCTGGAAAACAATAGATCACCAACTTCCCCTCTCATTTTGGTAGATTATAAATAAAGCCTGGAAAGAAAGTAATGAAATTAAGAACAGTGATAGGATTCCTCTGAAAGCAGAAAACTTTTATTTAGAAAACACCTTGTGGGCCATTCTGTAGTGAAAAGTCAGCCCTCTGGCCATAGTCTAGATCTGAGCTCAGCAAACATTTCTCTAAAGGGTGACATAATAAATATTTTAGAATTTTCAGGCAATATGGCCCCTGCCACAATTACTCTACTCTGGGTAGTGTAAACAATGACAATGTGTCAACAAATGAGTGTGACTGCATTCCAATAAAACTTTATTTATAGAAACAGGTGAAGGGCCATATACGGTACACAGACAGCAGTTTGCCAATCCGGGTCTACATGGCAAGTTACATAAGACAACAACCTAAGCCAAAGCACTCAAACTCTACAGCTCATGGGGCTAGAGAGGTAAAAAAGTAAAGCAGGCTGGCTGGGGACTGTGGCATGCAGAGAACATATGACTCATGGAAAGGAGGCAGTTGCAAAAACCAATGTAATCAGACCCTCCAGTATTTTAAGTAAACCAGAAATGCAAATACTGAGAGCATCTTCTTATTTTTAAATATTGGCAACCAATTCAAAATTTTAAACCTGATGCAGAGCTAACTGAAAAAAAAAAAAAACATCTTGGGGGTAGCACAGTTTGAGGGCAGCCATTGTGTGGCCTCTGGCCTAGATCACCTTTCCTGAGCAATGTGCTATGACAACCAAGAACACATGACACATTTGAGTGGCATGATCCAGGAAACTTAGCCCAACGCCAATCTGACCTATTGCTAATGGAATGTATAACTGCTGCTGTTCTGCCCAGTGGCCAGGCATATGTGGGAGGCCATTCACATGCACCACTGCAAGGAGCTGCACGTGCACAGCCACTCCAAGTCTGAATCATAATTCTCTCCCTGCCTCACTAGTCCTCTACTTTCTATAAGCAGTGTCGGCAAAATCAGTGCCCTCTAACATCAGATCCTATGTAATATTCTTCGTCTGGACCCTCCTGACATGCTTCAGAGAACTGATGAGATCATATGAAAGGGACTTAAGCCATGAAACCACACAGACATCAACTGGATTGGTTTCTGGCTTCCCCACCCCCAAACATGAACTCAAATCCTCCAATAATGAGTATATTCTTTAGAGAGATCCAAAAACCCCAGAAGCAAGACAAACAGGACAGACACAAAGCAACAGGACTCCCAGCCAGATTTCCTCCTGGTACAAAGGCCCTTAAGCTGTTTCCAACACTGCTCTGAGGAAGCCAGGCGCCACTGAAAGGCCCCGGGCTGCAGACAGCTCAGCTTGTGACATTCTGTCCTTGGCTTTCTTTTAGCATGTGTTCTCACCTGTTCACTGACTTCTTTGCCCCTCCCTCCAGTTCTCACAAATCTACGGCATCCTCAGTATTTGCCTTGAGCTTCTCTCTCACTTGGTTCAGCTCTGCACCTTCCTGCCTTCTGCCCTATTTGCCTAGATCCTCCACTTCAAAGGTTGCACTGACCTGCCTTTTCTGATGACTCTGGACATGCTCCACCTTCAGACATTCAGCTCCACTGGGACCACCCTGCACAAGGCTTCCCATTTTTCAAGGAGCTAGCTTGATGTCTGCTCATCTTACCAGGGACTCTACATCCACGTATGTAACTTGCTAGTAAAGACATCTATCCAGGTGCCACCTATTTGGGTCACAAAGATTCCCTCTCACCTCATCTCTAAAGATCACTAAAAACCACTCTTTTACTGCCCTCAGCTATATTTGAGGGTGTGGGAAAGGGAGGGATGAGAGAAAGAAAGGGAGAAAGAAAAAAACACAGTGCAAACTTCCATCCACAAATGATGTTCATCCCAGACCCACTTAATCCAATTCTGTTCAGATGAAGTGCTGAGCCAGTAGTTTTCTAACGGCTCCTCAAATCTTGCGATTTTTCAGGGACCCCGGTAGGAGGGCTAAGGGGAATGCTGAAGATCAGAGGTGACTTCAACAGAGCAGCTCCAGCCGATCTGTTTTGTACACCAGAGTCTTCCATGAAACTGTTTGAAAACATTATCCCATCACTAAAAAACTTAAAACTTCTAGGTTAGCCACTGTGACCAGGTGCAGATGGGGCAACACGAGCTTCCTTACTGAAGAAGCCCACAGGACAGCTGGAGGTGAGCAATATTTTGGGCAGAGGGCAATTTTGATAGTATTGTGCTACATTTTTGTTTATAATAAAAAGTAGCTTATTGAGTCTCACATTAGGTACGTCTGTTCCCACAATTTAAATTACCTACTTTGTCGAATACAAGAATAACATCAAGGAAGTATTACATTTTATATGCTTAAGTACAAATATCTGTTTCCTTTTTCCCAGTGGTGATATGGGGGGTAATTTCTAATCTTTCATTCTGAATTTAGACAGTCAAGTATTTCTCAGAGGTGTCATGACGCCCTGCTCATCACTGGCTTACTGCATAGATCTTGGGGCCACCTCCAGAGGATTATCAACAGGGCAAAACCTCTTAAAGAAGTGCCTAAGCTCCTGCTTCCTTCACTTCATTGTTCAAATTCATCTTCCTCCCATGTGGTTTGTAGATGTCTCTTAAGGGATGGTAAACGCCAAAGAGTCTTATGGACAAGTGAGCAGACGAGGCTAGCAGTGGCCAAACAATAGGGAGCCTGCAGGGAGAGCTGTGTTCCGTCAGCTGAGCTCAAAGTCTAAAAGCTCTCACATACCCTCAGCTGACAGCTCAGGCAGTGACAGCTCATTCGGGAAGGAGATTTGCAGTTATGAACACTGACCAGCTCTAAAATAATAGAAAAGTAATTAATCATATTGTTTCAGAACTGTGCATTCTCGGACTCTCAGAATCAGAGCCTCTTAGAACATCGGGCCCGGGAGAAAGCAGAGAGGCTCCAATATTGCATAATGGTTAAGTTCACAGACTTTGAGTCAGATAGACCTGAACTTGAGACCATTCAAGGTCTCTACCTAAAAGGAAATTTACTAGAGGGCATGGGACAGCTCGCAAGAAGGAAGAGAAGGTGTAAAACAAACTCGAAGCGGGCACCAGAAGTTGCCAGGCAAACTGGCCCAGGAACAAGGGCTGTAATCAATCCATCTTGAGCATTTCACCTGCTCTCACACATAGGTTCAGGATTCAGGATTCAAGTGAATGTATCCACTTCCCTATTCCAATGTATTCTCTTCCCCATTCCAATGTATTCACTTCCCTATTCCAGTATCCTAAGTGTTGTCCCCCTCTAGGTTCATTAGACTGAGTAAAGTATTGGGTTCTGGCAGTTTAGCTTCACACACACTCTTAGGTCAGGAGAGAAAATAAAGGCAACACAGCCTCAGAGACCTTATATTTTGTCTTAATATTCCACTAGGTCAGGAGGAGTCTCCTTATATGCTCATGCCAAACCTCAAAAACTCAAAAAATGCATGCTAAATAGGGGGACAGTCTCTTGCTTCACCATTTCCAACTATGGCCCTATTAAAGGGCTGCTGCAAATATCTGGGATCTGAAGGCATGTTTGCTTAGCCTGAGGCATATTCTAACTTCAAAATCAATTATGCAGAAAGGGGAGGGCCAATGTAAAGTCAGTTGGCTGTTGTCTGGCCAGCCAATGCCACCCTGCCCTAAAGGACATCAGCTGGGCTGATGGGGGCAGAGTTACAGCATTGTCTCTGAGCTTATTTCCATCTCTATTCTGATGTTAGATGGGAGTATCGATATCATAATTCAACAATGCTCATCCTCAGCTTGGACACCGCTAGCTTCCTCCCCCAAAGGCAGCCACTCCCATCATTAGCTCTTCAACGAACATACACTAAGACTTACTAGAAGCCAGTTACTGTAGTGGGGAAATCCCATAAGCGCTGAGGCGGGAGCAAAAGACCTCAGCCTATTTCCATATCAATAATGAAGAAGAAAGTAATTGGAAATATAACCGTAGTAGTTATTAGTTGTTCATATGTGATCTTAGTTATTCATAGGTGATCTTAATTCTTTTACTAATGCCTATCAGGTCGGAAGTGTCAACCTGGGGTGACATTGCGAAATGAATGACACTAAGGCAAGATGCTTTAAGCCCTCTGTCATTCCTGCATAAGGGCTGCTGGAGGATGCCTTGGCTGTGCACAGGGCCAGCGCTGTGAAAGTGCCCGCTATTTAGCCAGCTAGGGAAGGTGATGTCCAAAATAGCCGAGACATCTCTTTCCTGAGGAAGTTTGGAGAAAACTCCGCTTCTCCAAGCTCTTGTGATCAGGCCTGATGGCTGTCAGGTAGGCCCACAGACATCCGAGGGCTTAGCTGTCTCTGTGTGATGATGTGCTTCAGTGGTCACATTCCATGTCTACTCCCATGTTTTGCTTCTGACCTAGTTCCTTTTGTCTTAGAAAAGATCATCAGTAAGAGTAATATAAATCTTAATGTTTTAGTTCTTTCTTGATAAGTATGGAAAATGTGCTGATGCATTATGCTCCTTACCTCACTTCCGGTGCCAGAAATACCTGAGCCCCTACCTGAATAACACATGACGCACTTGACCCTATCACTGCCACACCCTACCTACCAGGCCCCTAGTCACTGACCACCAAGGCCACACCCTGCCTACCCTGCCCCAGATTTGCAACTCAGTAAAAGTGATAGCGTCCCAGCATTCAGGGCCACTGCTGGTCTCTGCTATTTGGGTAGCAGTGGACCCCTGGGCCCAAACTTTTCTCTATCTCTGTGTCTTGTGTCTTTTATTTCTACAATTTCTCATCTCCACACCAGCCAGGAGGGGCTCACAGAGCCCTGTAGGGCTGGACCCTGTAAGTTACCACGTGAGGGGTTAAATAACAATAGCTTTTACAGTTCATGGAGTGTTTCCTGCGGTGGGACACAGCCTCCAGTGCTTTACTCATATTGTCTCGATTCATCATCACAACGGCCCTGTTACTTTCCTCTTTCTCTAATAACTATTCACGCTGTTTGAATCACTGGAAATTTTTTCACTGCACTGCACAGAATTCTGCTTTCCTTTTTGTTTATTTTGTCCTTTGCCCTCAGAAAAGGCTAATAAATTCAACCAAATGGCTGGAGTTGGAGCGAGGAAGCAGGGGTGACTGAGAGATGATCTCAGTCTGAAAGATGGTCTCAAACCCCTTCTCCTGCCCCCATCCAAGGACATGCCTTCCCCTGAAATATAAAGTAAGGCTGATGAGAAAGTCCAGTTTCTGTCTGTGTTTCACCAACTCCAGTTTTAGAAGCAGCAGCTTCCAACTACTGCTGGAAATCAGAGCTTCCTAGAGCCCCAGGGGAAGAAGGAAAGAGAACACAGGTTCACTTGAATGAGGGTCAGTGATGGCTCCCCCAGAGTCTGGCAATCTCCCTTGGACCCCAGGAGACCGCCTGGTCCCTCAGATCCCCCTGCAGGGGCAGAAATGTTTGAGCCAGGGCGTTGTTTCTGTGGAATCTTCCCACCGATGAGTCTCCCAGCAGGACCAGCTGTTTGGCTGTGTTTAAACTGTCATTTAGCCAAGGCAGTTTGGTGGCACACCCAAACTTCAACCCAGCAATCACAATAGGTCTGTGGCTCACGCCAAAGCTTGTTTAAAACATCATTTGAACAAAACAGCCAGTCATTTTCAAAATACTCCAAGCTTAGAGCCAATGAGATTTGAAAACAAGGAAAACTGAAAATGAAAATAAAAGGGAAATATATCAATTTATGTACTTACTCATTTGTTATTAAATATTGCCTTTTTTCAGAGAGAATCTAAGTCAAAGGCTAAATTATTTTTTAAAATAAGACAGTATTAGATATGCTCTGTAAATTTGAATGATATCACAAAAATTCAACTTGGGTAAACATTTAAAACACAAAATGTGTGTGTATGTGTGTGTCTGTGTGTGTGTCTGTGTTACGTGCATATGTGTGCACATGTATGTGAATGTGTGCATGTATGTGTGTTCTAACAGATGAAGAAACTGAAGCTCAGAGAGGTTAAGGCCCTTGCCAGAGTCCCATAGCAGTAAATGGTAGAATAAGGACTGCCCCAAGTCCTCTGCTATGTGTGTGTGTGTATGCACGCGCATGCCTACCTGTACCTGCTGAGACCACACTCTTGTTTTAGGCCCAACAAGATCTGAAATGCAAGGGTTTTCTTCTCTTTTGCTCCCAAACATAAAAGGGATGTCATATCTCATTTTCACCTGAGTCAGGCATTTATTCCTTCAGAATCATTTGTTGAAGTCCAGCCACGTGCCACCCACTGGACCAGACATTTGGGATACAGTGGCCAAAAAGCCACATACAATTGCTGTCCACGCAAAGTTTACATTTAAGACAGTGTGGAGGCCAGCAATGTGGGCACTGTGCTGAAACTGGGCCATTCATATTTACAGGCCAGGAAAACATTTGAAGGTCACCTAGACAAGTGTTTCCCAAAGTCCAGCCATTCAGCTACCAACCCCACAGTTTTTATCATATGCCAATAACACTTTCATATACGTCTTCAAGTGTTCTCATCCACAGAAACGTGTCTATTTTAAGAGAAAATCCTATATCACTGATGTAAATGGAAAACTAGAATCACTTGTCTAAAATAAAAGGTAACCAAAGAAATAAATAAAACAAAGACAAAATGGTATGATTAAATTATCATCTAGAAAGACATTTGTCATCCAAGGAAGACTGAGTCTGAAGCCTGTTCTCATTTTGTAAAAATGTAAGCTCAGGAAGTGTTAAAAGGGTGTTGAAGATATTTTAGCTCTATACTGGGACTTTCTTCTTTCCTTTATCAAGAAAATACAGGAGAATTCCATCAGGCACAACTTTCTATGATTTAATTGTTTTTAATGTTGTATTAAACAGTCATGGCATTTAGGAAATCATGATCTAATCCAACCCTAAAACCCAGAGACAGGCAGCTACTGGACCAAGGTATGCTGAGATTTCAAATAAAACCTAGAAAGTTTTGTGCAAGCTTTCAAACACTCCAAAATTTAAATATAATCCTTAGATAGCCTGCTGTAATATGGAATTGAGGAAGAACAAAATCCCCAGCCCCACCCGACAATAACTCTTTGTCCTATAAAATCCTCAGTTTGTGCATCCGATACTCGGTGAACCTCACCACATATCCACTGTGACTCTTTATATCAGGCCTGGAGATAAACGAGGAGAAACATCTCTCACCCACTGAGGTCACCTGCAATTTGCCTGCCCCGATCCCGTTCAGAAGGCAGCTTTCAGCAATGCCCCTGGGAAATAATTGGCTATGAGAACACACAGAAGGCTCAGCCTGCAAAGGAGGCACATTCTGTAGTCTTTGCGCATGATTTCCTCTCCGGGAAGGTGAAGCCAGCGTTTTCATGTTCCTCTCCCAGGCCAGAAGGGAGAAAGAGGAGAAGACGACAGTGAATGAAATCTGGCCACCTTTTTCCTCCTTCCTTTGGACCTGACACAGGAACTCTTTAGGGCTGCTCAGAGGGACTGAAACCCATGCTTTATGGCGGTAACTCAAGGTCAGCTTTTCTCTGAGAGAAGGCAACCGGCTTAACTGCCCAGTTTAGACTGTACTGATCTACCTTATTTGAGTGGCAGAATAACCCTGTGCCCTCCAGAGTTGGTGCCCTGTGAAAACCCAAAAGCAAAGAGAAGTGACTCTTGTTCCTAATGTGGAAAGAGCAGAACTTCCTATGATGCAGTTGACGCTTCCTGAAATAGAACAGGATTTGAGCAAACGGTTTTCACTAGGCAGTTAGGAAAAGCTGCGTGTGGCTCGATATTTCCTCAGTGGTGACTCAGCCCCTCGCTCCTGGCCGCTGTCTCATCCTGGTTGGGTCTGTTTTCCAATTATCACACTCAGCCATCAGATTCCCTCTCCCAGGGTCCTCTTTTGCCAGTGTTTATTGTCCCGGTCTCTTCTAGTTCTGGAGAGGTCATGTCTCTGTCTTTCTTTTATGTCACTATACTCAGCTCCAATTTCTATTATGAAATTGATTAGCATTTGATCAACAGCTCATGCTTGTTTCCAGAACACCTCCTGTCTGGCTCTGCCTCCTTCCAGAAGAAATGATGATTTATCCTTATCTCAATCAGAGGCGAGTCTTCCAAATCTGTAATTTGGAACTGTTTTCAAATTTTGGTCATATGCCCAGTTACCACCAAAATTACTTGGAAAGAAATGTATCAAGGTTGCTGATTCAGCAAAGACTGCCTTAGACATGCTGCATCAACCAAAATACATTCCAGATTTTCCAGCCCTGTCTCAAATTGGTTCTTATTCAATCAGCATTTAGTGAGTCCTATGAACCAGGCACTGTGCTTGGGGTACAGACAAAAAAAATATTCCTGGTCCCTGATGCCCCCATCATATGCCAGTGTGGAAAAGACTGCAACAGAGTTATCTCAAAGCACGGGGGGAGTCTCAGAGTAAGGTGTGACCTGGCCCCTGCCTACCTCTCCAGCTGCACTCACAGCATCCTCACTGTCCTCACTCTGCTTGGTCCCACTGCCCTTTATTCTGCTTCTGGTTGCCCTGCTCTTCCCTCTGCTTGGAACAATCTTTTCTCATCACTTCACTTGGCCAGCTCTTTCTCATCAGTCAGTCTCAGTTTATGCATCCTCCTCAAACAGGTCTTCCCCAAACATCTTATATCCTAGAGCTTCTCCACAAGCACCCCAGCACTCTCTATCATGCAATCTTTGTTTTCTCCCTGAAAGTATTCTTCCAGTGTCTGACACTACCTTGTTTACTTATTTGCATTTTGCATATTGCCTTATTCTCCAAAATAAAATGGAGTCCCACAGGGGCAAGAATTTTGAACCTGTGTTTATCACTATGTCCTTGATACCTCGAATAGGCCTGGCACACATTAGATGTGCCAACAGCAAATACTTGTTGATTGAATGAATGAATTCTTTCCATCGGGAAATTGGGAAAGGATTCATAAGGATGTGACTTTAGGAGGTAGCCAGGTGAGCAGTTATACAGGTGAGCATCTCCCACTGAAGGGTATGATGCTTCAGGGGAATAGTAGCAGGTACTGCAGGGCATGCAAGTGATCTCAAAGGAGGCTGAAAAATCAGGCAGGGCCCCCATGGTGATGGTCTATGGATGTCAATCTCAGGAGTTATTTTTTTTTTTCCATTAGGGCAGTGACAAGGTCACTCATCAACTAAACCTGAAGGAGGCAGCTAACCATATTTCACAGGGGGTCTTCACCCATACAAGTGGGGGACTAGGGGCTCATGCTGTAAAATTGCCCAGGCTCTAGGCCAGCACCCCAATAATACTATCATGACCACTTACTAAAACTCACCATGTGTCAAGCACTTCACTGGCATTATCTTGTTTAATCCTCACAACAACTTAGAAGAGATCTCATCTTCCCCACTTGGCAGATGAAGATGAAAAGAGGAGAAGTGATTTGCTTAGAGTCTGCTAAGTAGAAGAGCTGGGATTTGAACCCAGCCATTCAGACACCAGAGTTCATACCCTACCAGCTTCTATTCCTTGGGATTAGATAACCTGCTGTAATACAGAATTCAGGAAGAACAAAATGGCTTTCTGATTTTGCATGAAAGGGGGCCCAAGATGGAACGTTCTAGATTCCTTGCTGTCCTCATTTTCAGGCACTGACCTGAGTGTTCATGATATAAATCATCCACCATCCTGCCTGTTTGGAATGTTGGCATTTTGCCTTCAATGCCCTGCTGCCTACATTCTTTGGACATTCACTGAGGGTGGCATGTGTGGTCAGAGCCTTGACTGAGTTTCTCAGCTCAGATTTAATTTCTTTGGGTCTCACTTCACTTAAGACCTAATTCCTGTCTTCAAGTATGTCCCAGGGAAGTAGGAGACCAAGGCAAGGATTAAAAACGCAGACTAAGATTAGTGCTAAAGGGGGTTTCTGTGCAAAACATCCATCTTCGAGCCCCTCCATTGGCTGGAAAGCACTCTTAGGGTAAAAACAAAAGTCCTTGTCAGGGCCCTCCCTGGTCATCCTTCAAATCCCAGCTCAGTGGCTTCAAGGAAGCCTTCTCTTCTATGTCCAACCCCCTTCTATTAGGCTCTCAAAGCAACACTACCTCTTTTCCTTGGCTCTTATCACAGAGGCACTGTTGTATTTATATGGGTGGCTGTTTGTTTAACATAAGTCTTCCCCACTAGAATGCCCACTCCATGAAGGCAAGAACATGCCTGCTTTTCCTCAATATTCTCTCCCCAGGGCCTAGCACAGGGCCTCTTCATTCTGGCTGCTCAATAAATATAGGGCAATTAAATGAACTCAGAGTTGGAAGGCAGTTACTGCATGAGTGATTGAGAATATTACTTAATCTCTTTAATTTTCTAATTTACAATTTGGATAATATCTGTTCTATGTCCTTTTGAAAGCCATGAAATAAAATTAAGTGCTTAATAAATTATTAAGTGCTGTACAGATTATTTCTGTTAAGGAACTACAGACTGAGTCTATCCTCAAGATTTGGAGCACTTTCAGGAATGTCAGCATCGAAAACTGGAGCCGAGAGAACAGTGAATGGAGGCACAACATGCTGTCTCTTTGTTTAAATGGAGATGGCCACAGAGGCTTGTAAAGTCAGTCATCATTGTGTCACCTGAGGCCAACTGGGAATCTGGGCATCTCCTCCAGAAGCCATGCCTGGAATAGCACAAGGTGCTGTGGTCTTTGCAATTGAACTCTGATGGGTCTGAGGTCATGGTTGTTGTCAGGACAGGCTGTGTCAGCATGTGGTCTAGAGGGGAAAAAGAAGAGACCAAAAGACATGCCTGTGTGTCTCTAGCATAGTCTGAGGAAGGAGAAGCTTTGATGAGTAAAGCTCCAATACAAATATCCTTGGAGTTGGAGACATGAAATCATCATACTTCCAAGGAAACTGCCAGCAAACGGCCCCCATATTCAATTATTGCTAAATATTTTCATTCCTAACCTCATCCTCCAGCTGAGCCGACCCCTAATTTCTACTAACCTTGGGAGAGACAGCCCCAGCTTTGGAGGCTGAAAACCCAGACTCAAGTCCTAGAAAATAAACAAATGACCAAATACTGAGTCCCTGCTGTGTGCCAGGCGCTGTGCCAAGCTCAGAATGTGCTTTACTTCATTTGCTTTCCCCAGCAATCCTCTAATGCAGGCAGAAGTACCCCCAACCCAATGCAGGCAGAAGTACCCCAACCCTATTTTACAGACAACAGAATGAGCTGAGCCTAGCCTCCTGCCCAACATCACACAGCTCAAACATAAGCTTCCTAATGCTCAGTTTCCTGGTTCACATAATGAGACAAAGCAAGTCGCAACAGAATAATCATAAAAATCAAGTGGACTGACGGCATGAGTATCACATGAGGCTTGGGTCTTGGGACCAGCAGCATCAACATCACCTTGAAGCTTGTTACACATGCAGAATCTGGGGTCCCATTCCAAACTACTGACCCAAAGTCTGCATGTTAACATGATTCAAAGGTGATATATATGCACTTTAAAATTTTGAAAAGCTCCTGTGTATGGTTATTAGCCCTTATTATAAATTGTTGAGCTAGCATCTGACTCATTATTGTCCTCTCAATTTGGTTAGTGAGAGTCTATCTCTCTACCTTGATTAATTCTAGGACAGTTGAACGTGAATACAAATCAATGGGGACTGTTGATAAATGCAGATTCTCATACGAGGGTCTGAGGTGAGCCCCCGGAGTCTGCATTTCTCACATGCTCCCAGGTGATGCTACAAAGGACTGTGAACTACACTCTCAGTAACGAGGGATGAGAGAAACCTGGCACATCAAATATCTGCATCTGCAAAGTAGAAACAAGACCTTGCACTTGGATGACTTTTGTCAAGGGAAGGTACCTCTACCAGGGCATACACGTTAGAGGGAAGGGAGCATCTCCAGTCTTCCTTGCGTTCTCAGCACCTAGCTGAAAGAATGTGCATCACTCTCCTGCTTAGCGCTGCCCAGTGGTTTCCTATACACACGAAGCCCCACACTGCTCACCAGAGCTCACAAAGCCTGACCCAACCTTGCCCCACTGGCCTCCCTGACCCCTTCATCCCTCTCTTCTTCCACCGAAGCCCCACCACACCAGACTTTTTTCTGTTTCTAAAACACACCAAGCTTCTTCCTGCCTCAGGGTCTTGGCACCTGCTCTCCCCTTGACCTGGAATGCCCTCCCTCCAGCTCTTTCCATAGATGATTCATACCTCAGCTCAAATTTCACCTCCTCAGCGAGGCCGTCCCTGACTGACCTGCCTAACCTGGCGTACCCATACACCACCCCAAAACTCTCAAACATGAGATTTATTTTTTTGGCTTAGCCCTTATCAGCCTGAAAATATTTCATTTATTTACTTACTTATTGGTAGTTGTTTTTTGTCTCTGATTCTTGTGAAAGCAGAGACTTTGTCCACAACTTCTGGTGCACAGTAGGTGCTCAATAAATAGTTGTGGAGTGAAGGGATGCGTGGGTTAACACATCTCCAGGAACCCATAATTTGTTCCTGTTGCTACAACAAAGGAAGGGAAAATGGAGCGCTATGGGAGGCCAGAAGAGGAGTGAGCATTCCTCCTGGATGAGGATGAGGTGGGGACCAGGGGAAGGTGCAATAATCAGGGCTGGCTCCCTGGAAAAAGTGGTGTTTAAACTTCACTTGGAAGGGTGGAAAGGATTTTGACAGGCAACGATAGGTAGAAACAGCCACCCCAGGCAGAGAGAACAGCTTGTACAGAGGCACAGAAGCTGGCAAGTGCAGAGGGCTTAAGGAACAGTGCATACAACTGACGGGTGGAGGCTGAGAATTTGCCCCGTTCCTGCCCAACCCATGGCTCCAGGCAGAGACAGTCCTCCCTGCAGCAGTGACAGAGTCTGGCAGGAGTCCTGCAGCTGAGCAGCTGAGGTCAGAGCTTTTCCTCACCAGGCCTTAGCCACACCCATAGCTTAGATGACAGATAAGGCATTAGAAGGGGATAGGTGGGTCTGGGGGTTGGGACCCACCTCCATCCTACTCCCCACCTCAGTCTAGCAGGCAGCTCTGAGGCACACCTGGCTCCTGCCCTCTTGATTCTTCCATGGTTCCTTTAGTCCAAGGGTCAGTAAACTTTCTGTAAAAGGCCAAGTGGAAAATATTTTAGGACTGTGAGCCAGACAGTCTCTGCTGCAACTACTCAGCTCTGTTGTGGTGTGAATACTGCCATAGACAAGACTTAAGCAAATGGGAGCTCCAACAAGACTTTATTTACTAAGACAACTGGGAGGACTACGTTTTGATTTACGGATCTCCTGCCACTTTTGAGACCCCAAATGCCCTGTGCCCTCTGGCCTAGTCCCACCTCTACAGTGTACAGCCTCCTCTCATTGCCCTCTTGGTTCTTCCCACGCAGCCACCTGGATCTTTAAGGGCTTCTGCAAACGTGGTTCTCTCTGTCTCTCTCTGTGTCTCTCTTTCTCTCTCTCCCTCTTTCTAGCTCACTCTTTCTCACCTGTGCCCCTTCACAGCTGGCTTCTTGCTCCCTGCAGAGCTCCTTTTCTCTGTCCAGTTGTGCCTTAGAAACCCTGACTCCTCTTCACTTAACAGTCACATCAGTCTCTCAAGGGAAACTTTCAGATGCTCCAGACGAGGTCCCAGGCCCTCTCAGGTGCCCATATATTCTCTCTTTACAGAGCTTGGCACATTGCAATTATTTCATAAATTACTTGTGATTATTTGTTTCAGGTCCGTGCTTATCTCTAAGTCCAAACTAGAAGAAACCACATTGACCAGCCTTTTCTATTCCATTCCCAGAGCCAAGAACAGGGAGCCTGGCACATAAAGCATCCTCAATAAATATTTGCTGACTGTGCCTAGGTCATGGCTCATAAGACTTTTTCATTCATTCTCCACTGTTGCTCAAGCACCTACTATGTGCCAGCTGTTGTGCTACATAGTGAGGATACAGGAGTGACACACGCATGGAAGGTCTCTGTCCTCTTGAGGAGCTCACATTGTGTTGAGAGTAACACATTCTAAAAACTAGATTCTGTTAGTCTCAGTGTGTGGTCTTAGCAAGGCACTTAATTGTCTGAGCTGCCTAGAAAATAGAAAGGGACAGACTGAATTGCCCAATTTAAAGTTTCCAACTAAATTTTTAGGAGTCCTGGGGTTCTATAGTGCTTCCTAGGTTCAGCAAACAGTGATGTGCTTCTTTCCAGGAAGATTCCAATGGCCTAAATAAGCTATTTTATGTTGTTGTTGTTGTTGTTGTTGTTGTTGTTGTTGTCGTCGTCGTTTTGTTGTTGCCATTTTCTGTTATGGAGTTCCACTGAAAAGTTCACACATAAAGTAGGTTCCACTGCTCAAGAAAGAATTGGAAGCCACTTGCTAAATCTGACCATAGTATGGGCCAGAGTGGGGGAAGGCAGAAACTCACAATGCCTTTAAGATGGGGTCAGGAGAAGCCAGCCAGATATGCATGGGGGAATGACATTCTGGGAAACAGAAGACTGTGTTCAAGGAAATGCACAGATGGAGTGCCAGCCAGAGAGAGAGAGCAGTTCAACAGAGACCCAGCAAGATGAGATGGAGCCGGGCACTCCCTGGGTCTTGGGCACATGGAACGGCTTGCCTGGTCATTGACAAAGCTCAGAAGCCTGAGCAAGAAAAATGAAGCTTCTGGGAGTTTTGAGAGCAATAGGTCCAGAGCCTAAGGGAGAGATAGGGGTAAAATGTAAGCCAGGTTCCAGTCTCAGAGAAGCCGACACTTAAATACAAAGAGACAAGACTTAAATCAGAACTGAAGCCCATGGCGAGGGCCTGGTTAGTTTCTAAGAGGGGTACCATGACAGAGCAGCAAGCTGATTTATGCTTCTAATCAAGCTTCCTGACCAGAAGTCTTTAAGTCTCCCACTACTGCTTGCCCACAGTCAGCCAGGAGGTAAGAAGCAAAAACACAGCTCCCTTTACCTGATCCCTTGAGCCGTGTTTTCCCACTACCTAACCCATGCGATGCAAACTGGGCTACGTTCCAGATCCAAATAGGATTTTCTAAGCCTGCACTAGACAATGAGTTGTTTATTGAGTGCTTAGTGAAAGGGAGAAGATAATTTACTCTTAACTGAGTTCTGGTTCATGTCCTCAGGAACCAGACTGACATTTCTGTTTTAGCACCAGCCCATTAGGGGAACTGGAATGGCTTTTTCTGCCTCTAGCTGAGCAGAGTCTCTGAGGTGGTCTTAATGGTGATCTTAAAGTTCCGTCTACATAATACCAAAGCTACAGGTCAGTTCAGGCCATAAATAAATAAATAATCACTACTATTAATAGTAATCTTGTGAGAGCACTCTGCTCACTTTGCACTTCATCCTACTTGCTCCTAAAGATCACAGATCTTGGGGAGGAAGCAGAGGACCAGGCTAACATGCCCCCACCTTAGTTCCCTCTGCTACATCAATCCTGTGGTACTCTTCAAAGCACTTAATATTCTTTAAACTAATAGTCTATTTTTAAATTCCTTCCCAACTAGAATATAAGCCCCACAAGACAGGGAATGTGTCTTTCTTGGGTAGGGCTTTAGCTCCAGGGCCTAAAATCGGATAAATGCTCAGGAAATAGCGATTGTATGTTCTAATGATGTCAATAATGAATTTGGGGTAAGAAAAAGGTGGAAATACGTGTGAGGATATTATCATTCAAGTGTCCCATGTATGGGGATAAAGAGGGAGAACTAGCAGAATATTTTAAATATCTCTTGCTGTTCTCACCTTCTGGGATCTAATCTATGGCTAGGCTTTACTCAATTTGGCTTAAAGCACATGCTGTATAAAATATGTCCTGTTAAAAGCATTTTGAGTGCTGCATTTTTTTTGGTTACTTTCCTTCATTCATTTTTTTTTCAAATTACCATTTACCATTTTTAGTATAAATTCCTTTTGAAAAGCTCCTATCTTGTCTCTCTGAAGAGGGGCACCTGGGTGTCATGAATACCCCTGTGGCCTGAGATATGGTAATGGAGGGAACAGACCAGGTTCTGAGTAATAAAAATTACTCTGGAAACAGGATTCTGGTATTAATTTTTTATATTTCTGTAGTTAAAATTTTAAAACATTGAGATACCATCTCACTACTATCAAACACACAAAGACAACATTGGTAACTGGCTGTGTTGGGGAGGGCCTGAGGAGAAAGGCACTCTCAGCATTGTAGGAGAATACATTGACACGACCATCGTGAAGGGCAATTCAGCATCCATCAAAACAACAAATGCATGTGCCCTTAGCATTCTGCTATTTTACTTTTGTGGAATTTTTCCTACCTATATAATCACAAACATATGAAATCACATGTGTATAAAGTTACTGATTGTGGCATTGCTTATAGTAGCAAAGTATCAAAAATAACCAAATTGACACCACTAGAGGATCAGCTAAATAAACTGTTATTCCCATCATATAAGGAAATACTTTACAGCTGTAAAAATGAATGAGGATACTGCTTGTATCGTCATATGAAAGATTTTCCAAGATAAACATTTTGAAATAAGCAAGGGGCAAAGCAGAGTGTATAGCATGCTATGATATTTAAAATCATAGGAGAGTATATTACTGAATTGTTTTTACACACACAAAATATCCCTGGAAGAATACACAAAAAAACTAATTTTTTAAATGTGGGCTATGGTAGGGAAATGGGGGCATGCATGTTTAATTTTTGATTTGGGAATCATGAGAATTCATTATTTGTTTTTGGGGATTTACTCAGGGTGGTGGCAAAAAGATTAAGGGAACAATATTAGAGAAAGTTATAGAATATAGCCTCAAACCCTTTTGGAAGGCCTAAGGGTTTTTTCTTTAGTTCTTGGCTGAAGGCAGCCAGAGTCTCTTTGCAGGAGCCAGAGAGATCAGGGCGCAAATACAATGGAATGTGAGTAGTTTACCTAGCTAGCTTGTTTACTCATGTGATTTTAAAACTAACCTTTGAGCAGGACGGCCTTCTTGGCGGGGAAGTCGACCAGGGATATTACCCACTAATGATGTTTGCTTTGGGCATAGGAACCTGTCCTTTAATCTTTAACCTCTAGTGGAGTTGACTCAAGCCTTTGTCTATTAAACTTGACTGAATAAATGCGAGTCTCACTGGCTGATGAGGGTTGGTGGCTGCAACTGTTTACTGCACTCTCCAGGGAGTCTGTAAGCCACCCAGACACACTCAGTCAAACTGATGAAGCATAACATCTGTGTGTCAGTGTACTTTATTTATCCATCGCTGAGTCAGGGTCTGCAGGACAGACCCTCACAGGTGGTGACCCCAACATTTGTTCATATAGATTACTTTAAATACCCTTAAAATAAAAATGAGCTGTTTTATCACCAGAGGACCCTGTGAAGGATTGCTTTAGGAGATTGAAACAGCAGAGGCATCATACCTGGAAGTAGAAGATGTTGGTTCTAGGCCCAGCTCTGACACTGACATCGGCATTGACAATGATGCTGATGTCAGGTTCAGTTGTTCCCTTTCCTGGGCCTTAGTGTCCCATGTATGGGATAAAGAGGGAGAATTAGCAGAATGTTTTAAATATCTCTTGCTGTTCTCACCTTCTGTGATCTAATCTATGACTAGACTTTACTTAATTTGGCCTAAAGCACATGCTGTATAAAATATATCCTGTTAAAAGCATTTTGAGTACTGTATTTTTTTGTTACGTTTCTTCACTGACTTTTTTTTCAAATTGCCACAGCTCAAAAGGAGATAGACAACAAGGAGCACCAAGAAAAAATGTACTGGGAGTAGGAATATCCTGTTAGATGCATGCTGAATCCTTGGACTCAGTTTATCTGGGTGGAGGTTCCAAGAAGCCAAATGCAGCTCCCTTTTTTACAGTTCTGCATATGTCGGGGCTGAATTGCATATTGGTTTCATCTTGCTGAAGTGCACATTCCCCTTCCAATAACAGTAATCTAGTTCCTATTTTGGGGTTTCCGTCACACTCCCAGTGGCCCCTGTGTTCTCTATTCCTGAATTCAATGTCCCAGGCTGGTCAAACAATGGTATTCTATTTCCTTGTCACAATGTCCATCATGTCCAGAGCTTTTGTCCAAAGTGCTGGGGAATAAGGTGCTCTTTTTTTCTGTTCCAAACCCAGGGGAGAGGGAAGGTAAGGTGTAAGCTGCTGGTCACCACCCTGAAACTGCATGAAGCTTAGGAATGAACAGGGAAAGCATAACCAAGAGATGGTGATGTCTTTGAGGTACTATCAACCTGCTCCTGGAACCAGCATGGTTTTTAAGCCACTTGAACCAATACATTTTTTTAAAATTACTTAAGCCAATTTGAGTTTCACCTTCTGTTTCTAAAAGTGAAAAGAACCTGCAAACAGCTTCTTGTACATAGATATTGATATCTCTTCCCAGATTTGGGACGTTTTCATCTATTATTTCTTTAGCTAGGCTTTGTGGTCCCTTTATCTCTCTCTTCTCTTTCTGAAATTGCATTTTATAAATATTGGTTCTCTTGATGGTTTCCCATATATCCCACAGACTTCTTTTATTCTTTTTCCTTTTTGTTCCTTCAACTGGATAATTTCAAATGTCCTGTCTTTGAGTTCACTCATTATTTTTTCTGCTTAATTGAACCTACTGTTGAAGCTTTCTATTGAATTTTTCAATTTATTCATTGTACCTTATAAATATATACAATTATCATTTATCATTTAAAAATAAATTTTAAAAGAAATAAATGCCATATAAATACCAACTCCACTTGACTTATAGTGACTTCATAAAGAACTATATTAGGAAAAACCTTGGGGCCTTGTCTGGGCTGATGACTCCTGAGGAAGATATGCAGGAAGAGGGAAAAGGTGAAAATTGAGCATTCTTTGACTAAGTCAAAACCCCTGACTCAGTCTTCTGCCTCACTCTGGACAATGCTTCATATACCTCCAAGGCTTGGTCTTTCAGGTTGGCATATAGGAAGGAATTTGTCAGCATGTATCCCTGAAGGGTAAATGTCCACTTTTGCTTAGATGTTTAGTGGGTGTTTTAGCCCTCAAAGAACTGTGCTTGGTGCCATAAATAAATTTGTTCCCAGTATCTGACCTAAGAGAACTCATACTCGAAAGGAGAAATCTATTTCCTGCTTCACCTTGAAGGGTATGTACTCCACTCACTTCTTTGACCTCAAACAATTTGTAATCTGCAAATAGTCAAAGTGAGCAATGATGCCAAAAAGCATAATGGATCATAGAGGTACCATTTACATAGTGTATAAAATAGGACAGGAAGTGAATCCTAGGGATTGAAGCAATGGAAGGCTACTCTCATTATTTCTTATCTGGTTTTCATGGTTCCACCAACCTGAGCAAGCTGATCTGGTTAACTGAGACTCTTCTTGATAGAACTTTTATTGGTTCTGACTCCACTTGACATCCTCAGAAAATAAACACCAAATAAGAATGAGCTACTTTTCTGGAAAAAAAAGAAACTATTCCCTCAAAGCACTTAAAATCAAAACACATCCAAAAATTTATTACTACTTTTTTGAGGCTACCCTGTTATGAAGGTATCATTTATATATAGTATGATTAATTTTTTTTTTTAGTTGTAGCATTCTATGAGTTTTGGCAAATGCATTCAGTTGTGTCACCACTACCACAATCAAGATGCAGAACAGCTCCACCACTTCAAACAATTTCCTTGTGTCTTTTATCATCAGCTCTTCCTCCAACTCACAGCACAGCTCTGTTTGCTGATCCTATAGTTTTTAAGATGCCATATGGATGATATACAGTACGTAGCATTTTGAATCTG
The DNA here is from genome assembly GCA_963574635.1 of Cheracebus regulus. Taxonomy (NCBI): domain Eukaryota; kingdom Metazoa; phylum Chordata; class Mammalia; order Primates; family Pitheciidae; genus Cheracebus; species Cheracebus regulus. Next base: position 36,870 of record CAUYQU010099166.1, read on the forward strand.
ACTTCCTCTAATTAGCATAATGCATTAGATATAACTCCAAGTTGTTGCATGTATTGAAAGTTCATTTCTTTTTATTACTGAGTAGTATTCCATTGTATGAATACATCATAGTTTGTTTATCCATTTCCCAGTTGGAGGACTTTGGGTGTTCCAATTTTTGGCAACTATTAATAAATCAACTCTAAACATTTGTGTATAGGTTTTTGTGTACACATGTTTTCATTTCTTTGGTATAAATACTTAGGAGTAGGAATTCTGGGTTATTCTATAAGTGTATGTTTAATTTATAAGAAACTGCCAAAGCATTTTCCAAAACAGCTGTTTCATTTTGCATTCCCAACAGCAATAGCCACCTTTATTTTTCAATGTGTGGAATGTCATTTTATATAGATTTGACACATTGTCATATCTCCATTAGGGCTCAAAAGACTTCATGTCAGTGCTCGGAGCAAAGTAACCTACAGATATCACTTGATCATTTTTCTGACATGAGACTTAGAGTACTGTCCATGGGAGTGATTTTTGAAAAACATGTAAATGAATATTGGTACTTAAGAGGAAATTAGAACTCACTAGTTCAACATCTTTAAGTACAGCTGTTCTGATCCAGTCATAATCAATTGTCACTCACTAAGGCCCTCCTTAATAGCCTTATTTTACTGCCCATGTGAAGTTGGGTATATTACCTAACTGCCTTATACCACAGTTTTTTTTTTTAATCTCTACAGAGTTTTTGCAAGAACAAGAGAAAAAAATATATCTGAAATCAGAAAGGAATTAAACATTGTGTTAATTAAAAAACAGACATTGTTAGTGAGTGTTCTTAAAACCTAATAGCATAAATCATGTGATTACTAAATGTTAAAGCTAAAAGAACCTTAGAGATCTTCTATTAGGTCCCAGCTCTTAATGATAGACTGAGTGAGAAAACGGAGACCCTGGAAAGCCAACCTCAGACAAAGTTACTAATGGCAAAGCTAGTCAGAGAATTTAGAACTTCTGACCCTTTGCCCGGTTCTCTCATTATCCTGTGCAACCCCCTTCCAAAGGCTGATTTAAACAAAAATCAGACACAACCAGCCTTTAAACGATTACACCATGTCAGTCCTCATCATGATTGATAACCACCCAACTTAAAGTAACCCCACTCACTCCCTATCACATCTCTCTATCTTACTTTTTTCATAGCACTCATTTTTCTGCTGTCTCTCTAACCCTTTGTGAGTTAAGATCTGCCAGGGTAGCAACCTCTATCAACTGCATTGCTTAAAACATCATAAGTTCTTAATAAATGCTTGTTGAATTATCATTTTAAAAGTGAACTTCAATTAGATTATTCATACTCAGCAGGTTTGACTATATGACAGATACCTTTTTTGACAAATTATTAAGCCACTTGTTAGGGTGACTTGTAGGCACCATAATAAGCCAAATCAGAGCATAAGAATTGCTCAGTCAACCAAATGTGACGAGCCTAAGTCCCATTCCCATGCTGTAATCTCCCAGTCCTGTTCTGTCTTGCTCCTCCAAGGGACACGTTGTATAAACAGCATCAAGTGTTAACTTGTTAAATCAGTTACACCCAAAAAATGTTGAGATTATTTAACAATGCAATAATATGAGGTCATATCAAGAATTCCAAGGAGAGGCAGAGTTTTCAAAGACTCCAGTTCAATGCCAGGGAGCTATTGTTTCTAAATGATTTTTGAAAAACGAAATATTAGTTCCCCAGCTAATGTATTTCATGGTAGTCCATTGTGCTTAATTCTCTAATTTGAAAGTCTTTATATCCATTCCAAAAGTATCTTATTAGTCTCACACTTTGGAAGGAATGTGTAAATCAAATGCTTCTAAATTTAATTTGATTTAAATTCTATTTTAACTACTGTAATCCCTCTGTGGGGAGAAGACTAAAAGCACATTTTTGCCAATGGTCTTTGTTCTGAACAAATATTGGTTCTATTTGTCACCATTGGAAATATTCAGAAATATTCTCACTGGATTGGAAGTGTGAAGAGGACAAGAACTTTATGAGTTTTGTTCATTCATCTATTGCTAGAGCCTGGCGCAGTTCCAGGCACATAGAAGGAATCTAATAACTATTTATTGAATACATAAGTAAACTTGAGGAGATAAGGTGTTGAAACTCTCCCAGGGCTTATTCAGGAGAGAGAACGCTGAGCTTCCAGCTAACAGCTCTATCCCACAGCAGACCTGTGTGATCATTACATCTGTAGTCTTGGGCATATTCCATAAGACTCCCACATATTTGGCTGAGTTTCCCACCTATAGCATTTTCTGAGAGTCTCACTATGTACAAACACTGAAATAACTAAGCGCCAGCAATGACTATAGAAACAAGGGGAAACTTTATAACGAGTGCAGGGGAGTGATTCAATGAAGATCATCAGATTAAGATTTAGAAGAACAAAGTTGTGGTCACTCCCCCACCACTTAACAAGGTGGGAAGCTCACCAAGTCACGTCTTCACTCTAGGCCTCATTCAAAATCTGTGTGTGTGTGTGTGTGTGTGTGTGTGTGTGTGTGTGTCTGTGTGTGTGTCTGTGTTACAGGTGTTCTAAAGAAACGGAATTTCTCATCTGAAAATCTCCACTCTGTGGCCACACTCAAAGTGAGCTGACCCAAAAGTGAGCCATCTCCACTTTGGCCACTTCTCCAGATGCACAAGGAAGTGCTGAGAATGTTGTTGCAACTGCTTCTGGCCAGGAACAGAGAGTCACGTCTGCCCACTTGGAGACAGAGAAGGTGACTTGCCTAATGTATTTCTTGTATTTCTTAAGGATGAGACTGGGTTCTTTTGGCCTCACTGGGTAATAAAAACTATGCACACATGCTAGAAGTTGAATGGTGGAGGATTCAAGGGAACAAACTAGATTTTATAAAAAGCAGGTAACAAAGCATCTTTACTCCTTTTCCCATAGACATGAAAATTATTATCAAAAATACTACCCCAGATGAGAGTGATATCTGGTCTCGTAAAGCTGCCTTTGCTATCTAGTCCCCAAGATAGTCCCAAGTGAACCAGGCTTCCCAGTGTTCATGGCATTGAGTAATCTCCTCCTACACCAGGTCTAGGCTGGCCTTGTGTAACCAATAAAATGCCCCAGATGTGACACTGTGTGACTTCTGAGGCCAGGTCATAAGAAGCTTTGCAGCTCCTGGTTTAATCTCTTGGAATGCTAGCTCTTGGAATACACTCTCTTGGAACTCAGCCACCATGCTGTAAGAAGGCCCAGCCACATGGAGTGGACATGGCTCATGGCTCCAGTTGATCACAGCCCCAGCTGAGCTCCCAACCAACCACTAGCATCAACTGCCAGCCCTGTGAGGAAGCAATCTTCGATGCCCAGCCGAGAGGAGTCTTCAATGACTCCAGCTCTGGCCACCATCAGACTGCAACCACGGTAGAGAACCCAAGCAAGAACTGCCCAACCCAGTCAATCCATCAGACCAAGAGATGACAATAAGCTGTTTTAGGTCAGAAACTTTTGGGGTGGTTTGTTATGTCACTTGTTACATCTTATTGTTCAAAAACATAATCCTCATAACTTTAATGTTCAAGGGTTATCACTTTGCTTTCTTCTTTAGATTTGAGACAAGCAACCTTTTCTCTCACTTAAAATGTTTCTCTTATTTGGTTCTATTTGTGCCCTACTGAGCCCAAACATGAGAGAAATAACCACCAACCACACACTCATATAACACACACAACACACACAAGATAATGTCTTGCATTGTGGAAGAATTTGCTATTGTCATTGTTTTTTAACTTATTTTCTTTATATCTCTTTGAGGTCCTTTTGGAGTCACTGAATTCCCTTTTTGAGTCTTTTTTCCAAGATTACAGGCTCAAGTCATGGGTTTTAAAAATAGCCATAATATATTAACTATTACATTACAGCGACCATGCTAAATGCTTTAGACATATTAACTCACTAATTTTACAACAACTTTGCAATATAGGTATTTATTATCCCCATTTTACAGTTGAAACAGCCATGGCTCAGAAGTATAAGGTGATTTGTAAATGCCGGTACTAAGCACTTTGAGGCAAGATTTGAACCTAGGTCTCCCTTAAGCAGCATAAATGTGGCTGAGGAATATCTGAATTCATTCATATCCAGAAATCACATTGTAGTTGTTGAATTCCTTGGCAGGAACTATACTTTGGTCAGCAGAACTGTGTAATCTTGAAAATCACTCTGAAGGAAGGACTTACATGTGAGTTTTGGGGATTGCAAAGTGTTGACATTTTCAGACTGCCTATGAATATTGCTGTAGACATTGGTACAATCCTGCGCGGTCCAGTTTGCTGATTATAAGACAGTCTGATCCTTCCAGAACATGAATACTGGAACCACTCATTCAAGGGGATCTGGAGAGTGACCCACAACAGAGTGAGTCACAGAGACCCAAGAGGTTCAACAATCTGGAACTCAGAGGCAGCTGGAATGAACTGGAAGAGAAGAGCTATGTAGCAACCAGGGCATTTAGGAAATGTCACTGTGAATCAATCCATCTGCACTGGGGGAAAAATGAAATACATAACAGAAAATAATGACTTCTTGGGGTGGGTGTGGGGGATACACATGTGTGTGCACGTTTGTGAGTATGTGTGTGTGTTTGATGGGGTGGGGGCTGCTTCTTTTCTATGAGTCATTTCCAAGTAACTTCTACTCTCACTCAAAATGTAGCTCCCTTAAGCCAGTTTTCCTTGCTTTTTCTCATAGGTGAACCATCCTGGGGAAATTGAGATAGCCCCAAAGTAGATTCCATGATGTTGTGCTCTGGGGTGGGGTGGGCTGCTCTGTTTTGTTCTTTCTCTGATGTATTCCTGTCTCTGCTCGCATTTGCAGTCCCTTTCTCCTACTAGAACATCGGTCACTTAAAATATATTCATAATAAGATGACAAACAGTTCCTCTTTAGAAATACAAATGTATGGCTCCCTTCATTTCCTCAACTATAAATGTTTATACCTCCCGTCATAAGCAAGCTGGCCCTTGTCAACACACACGCATACCTACACAATGTTGTACTGCTAAGTGGTTCATAGGAGAGGATTTGGAGAGAAGACCAGGTTAACCTAAAGACAAGAATGCTGATGAAGCCAAGTTAGGAGCAAAAGGAGATCAGAACAGCTTGGCAGCAAAGAGCATGGGCCCTGGGACCATATCAACTGAATTCAAATTCTGCCCCTGCTACTCACAAGCTATTGAACCTCAAACAAATGACTGAACTTCCCCAAGACCTCGTTTCCCCACCTATAAAATGGGCATGTTAATCATACCACCCTTGAGGTTGTTGTGGGCATTAATTGAAATCATGCATTCAAAGAATTTCATCCAGTACTGATACACCATAAATGCTCAGTAAACATTAGCTGTGTTATTTATTATAGAGTACACAGGGTAAAAAATATAATAGCAATTATATATTAAATATTTGCAATAAACAAGGCCCTAGGTTAAGTATTCTAAGTACATCATCTCTTTTAATCTTTAGAGCAACTCTATAAGGCAAATTCTAGAATAACTCATTTGACAGGTGAGGAAACAGGCCCAGAGAGGTTAAGTCATATCTCCAAGGTCCCAAAGCTGCCAAATGTCAGAATCCAGCATTGACTCCAAGCCTTGAGGTCCCAGCCAAGTCCTACCACAAACTTCTTTTCCTAAAACCTAGAATTAGATCACTTGTTGAACATCTGTTGACACTTTCCAGGGAATTTTCAAAACCCCAATCCCTCAGAAGCCCCAAAACCTTTAATATGGCCCTTTAAAACACCAGGAGCATTCACGGCAAAAGCCCAATATCTACACATGGAGTAGAAATTAACATATGTAGAGGACTTTTTCTTGTTCATACAAAAGCTTTTACCCATACTACCACATTGGTTGTGAGAGTGAATATACTGCAGGAATGTACTTCCTACTACTGAAACCAGCAGGGCAAAGGAGGTGCTTTCAGTAGGGTATGTGTAATCCTTGCGGTGCTCTGAAGAAGAGGGTCAATTTCTTTGGTGGGAGTAGCAACACAAACCATTCCTCCAGCAATAAAATCCACAGCTCCCTTGACAGCAAAGCTAACCTCAGCCACATGGGCTCATCTTGTATTTCCCAGGACCCAGGAGTCTTTGGAATTTTCTTGAGTGGGCCTCTACCTTTAGCATTTGCTTTCTGTCAGATCATACAGTGTTATGTCTGAAGGGTTTCGCCGAGGAGTTCCAGTTCTTTTAGTGGTGGAAAAATCAAGTAGTCTCCAGACGTTGCAGGTGGGTGGTTGAAATGCTTGCTCTGGGAGGGGTGACCAGTCAGCTGGGATCACAAAAGCCTTGTAATTAGAATCAGTGTGACTAATTTCCAGGTGGAATGAGAGGTTCTTGCAAATTGCTTTTATAGAAACTATACTCACTGGCATTCAACCTGCCCTGAATCACTCTATACTCACAGCAGAAACAGCTGGTGTCAGAGAACCTTACAAGTATGGCAGATCATCACATGGGACTTTATCCTTGGAGGTGAGCATCCTCTTGCATTGGAAGCTGGTATGCTGATGATGTCATGGTGGCTCAACTTTCCCGGTGTCTAAGAGGAGTGTCAGAGAGCAACCCTAACATGGATGTGTTGAGTGACCGTGGGTAAGGCTTTCCTTTTTCTGGTTCATCTTTCATATAATAACCAAGCTGAGCTAGAGGGTCCCCAAAGCTCACCAGCTTCCACTTTGCATGACATAAAGTTATCTGAACATATGTTTAGTCATGAGGTAATAAGAGGTAACAATTGAACATTAGGTGTTTCATCCAAAAGCCCTACGAAGTTGTTAGCATTAATATTCCCATATTACAGAAGCAGAAACGGAGGCCCACAACGGTTAAATGTCTTGCCCAAGATCATGCACAGAGCGAGGATTTTTACCCAGGCAGCATAATCCCAAGGTCTATGCTCTTAACCATTCATAATGTTAATGAAAACACTAAGAAACCAGCGATGCATACAAAGGGTTCCAGATCCTACTTTTCTGGATGTCTCCATTTTTATCCATAAGCAGTGTGTGTGTCAATTCTCAGGCATCACCTGGAGGACACATATATAACACTTACCTAAGCCCTAGCATGTCAACCCTGGACAGGTCCTGACAGATTACAGAGGCTGAGGTTTTTAACTCATCATCCTTGGGCGTGCATTAAAGGGTCTATGAGCCCTTTGAAAGTATGTGTAAATATGGGTGTGTGTACATAATTCCAAGAAGAGATTTCATAGTGTATTTTTTTTCAGATTTTCAAAGGGGTCTGTGAAATTTTAGAGTCATCTTTTGACAGTTGGTAAAACTGAGACCTCAGGTGGGAAATGGACTTATCCCAGTATACACAAGGAGTGACAGAACTGGGTTCAGATCCAAGATCACCTGACCCCAATCCGACTGCTCTTTGACTACATCACACTGTGCTAACTCATCCCTGCAACATGCACCAAGAATCTTCCAGGATTAAATTGCTGGGTATAACACGCACAGCTCAGAGTGTTTGGGAATAGTTTGGAAAATCATCATGCTTCACATATATCATTGACTTTAACCTTGGACCCTCTGTATCTCATCATTTCTTTGAAGTTTGTATCATTGATAGTTACCACTGATCTGCCACTCTGCCTGTCTTTGGTGAATGAAAACTTATCCCACAGCATTTCATTTAGGCCTGGTCCAGTCTACCTTTACTGGCCTCACCCCAGGCTTCCATAGATGCTTAAGGTGATTGGGCTCCCTCACTGCTTTGGTTGAAATAATCAGTTTAAAATAAAACTGACCACAGCTAACCTACACAAAAAATTGGTTATGAGTAAACATTCACAGAGGAATCAAACTGTCCCAATAAAATTCAGATCGATCAAATTTGAAACACAAAAATTTGACCTAGTAGAAATAAAACTACAATGGAAAATTCACAGTGGCAGAAGCTAAAATTTGACCCAAATAAATTACTGTCAATAAATTACAAGCTATCGTTGTGAAATTTCACATGCAAAAGAATTACTCTCCATAAAATGATTTCAATAAAATAAAAAAGAAGATGGAAGAAGGTAGAAATTATTTAACTGCTTTGTATTGAACACTTATCTTGGAGTGAAACTGAGTAAGTATTAATTAAGAAAATACGTTCTTGAGAAAAATGTGGCTATTATTGGTGTTTTTTATGTCGTACTTATAAGCATGGAGTCAAAACACCCACAGCAATAAATCATGGAGGTCAAAATGCCTGCCAGACTAAACATAGGTTCAAAATGACAGCACCAATAAAGGGAGGTTACAACTTCCTATATCTGTGCTCAGTAAGTGATGGAGGCAATCATTTGCAGATGATGCCCGGACACAGGAGGCAGACTGAGCCCATCCTTGTCTTCTATGCTCACCTAAACAGCCAAGCATCTAGCCCAGATTACATTCCTCTAAGCATGTCTCAGTCCCACAGGTTCAACAAAGAAGTGTTCATTATCTTCTTCACCCAAACAAGTACTCTTCTGAAACGTCTGTCAACACAATAACAATAATCGCCAACACTTATATAACATGGGCCAGGCACTTTACATATATTAACACATTTGAGTCACACAACAATCCCATGAGATAAGTACTATTATCATCTCCATTTTGCCAATGACAAACATGAAGCATGAAGAGCTTAACAATTCGCCTAAGGTCACACATTTGATAAGCAGTGGTGCTGTTCAGTGGTGCCACCATGCACTCTAGACAGGAAGTTCAGGTGAACAAGATCTAGCTAGCTGAAGTTCTCTAAAACTGATCAGAATTTCAGCTAAGGTTTTTTGTTTTTTTTTTTTTTTTATTTTTTTTTTGGTGTGTCTTTTGCTCCTTTTCTCTCTTTTTCAAAAATATCTTCATATTTCTTTATCTAAAAAAAAAAAAAAAAAAAAAAAAAGAATAACCATTAACTGTGTTATATCCACTTTGTTGCAAGTTTAAATTCCAGGATTCAACTAGCATCATTGG
>CAUYQU010099169.1:0-36720 GCA_963574635.1 Cheracebus regulus
AACAAACAAAACAAGCAGATAAAACAGAGAAAGGAAGAAAGAGAAAAGGGAGGGAGGGAAGGAGGAAGGGAAAGAGGGAGGAAGGAAGGTAGGAAGGTAGGCAAGAAGGAAGGAAGGAAAGAAGGGAGAGAGGGAGGGAAGGAGGGAGAGAGGGAGGGAAGGAAGGGAGGGAAAGAGGGAAGCAGGGAGGGGAGAAGGAGAAGGAAAGGGAGGGGAAATTAGAAAACATTGGTAGTAAGTAGCGGGGCCAGTCAGCTCTACTACAGTCTCTCTTATGATGTCTGCTACATTCTTTATTGAGTCCCAACCATTTCAAGTGATCAATCAGGAAACTCAGGCATACATATTTTATAGGTGAAGTACCCATTTTCTTTATTATGATGGAGTTGTCCCTTTGCCTTGGACTTGAGGAGGGGTTGATTCCCCTGGTTGGGGAACTAGGAGAACTGGAACTGTGGTAAGTGTGAGGAAACGCTTTTTGAGGGACCCTCCACAAACATTCTCCATACCCAGGATGGAAAATGTCAGCATGAGATTATCCAGGTTGCTGTTTTGACTATCTCAAAATATCAAATGACTATTTAACCTTATGCTTTCATTTCTTTGTGTAGCTCTTATCCCAGCATGTTTTTAAATACTATTATTGTTGAAAGTTGGCCCAGATCCTAAAAGAGCTTATAATTTCCCCACACTTGACTATGCCTTTTCTATTACTCACTGACACCAGGACAATTTGCTCATTAAAGCAATAGAGTCAATATAATTGTCTGGACTTGAGCCTTAAGATTAGACAAGTATGTTTTAAGCTTTTTTATGGTAACTCAGAAAAAAGGGGTATATTTCTTTTTCTTTTTTTTTTTTTTCACATTTCTGGGTAACCATTACTCAATCATCCATTTTTTATTCCATACATTTCCAGGACATTTTCCAGGGGAAACTGAAATAAAGTAGTAAGAGGAAGAAAACTGTAATACATTTGACATAAAGAAAGCTTCTTAAAAGAATATATTTCATACTAAGATCAACAAACATAAATATCCACAAATGAAACAGAAGTTTAAAGAAACAACAGTTACCACTATGGCATGTGACATTCCATTTTCTTTTCCTCCTATTCAATTCTATTCTATTTCTATTTATTCTGTCATATTTTACTCTGAATTGATACAATCACTGGGAAATTCTTTCCCAGCATCTACTAAAGCTGAACATACCACATCCTATGACCCGGCAATTTCATTCTTAGGTACATACTCAAGAGAAATAAGTGCATGTGTCCACCACTGGACTTTAGAATGTTTACGGAAGCAATATGAATAGAAGCAATGTTCATGAGGCCAAATATTGAAAACTATCCAAAGCTTATCAACAGTAGAATAGATAAATAAATGTTAGTATGTTCACACAGTGGAAAGCTTCAAGTGTTTGTAATAATATGGATGAATCCCATGCATCAAGTCAGACACAAAGGAGTTCATACTGTAAAATTCTATTTATATAAAGTTCAAAAGCATCCAAAACTAATCTATCCTGTTAGAAGTCAGGCCAGTGAGTTATTTTTGGATGGATAGTGATTTAAGGAATCAGGAGGGGGCTTCTATGGAAGTGGTGCTTCTTGATCTGGATACTGGTTACAGGGATGTATTCAATTCATGAAGATGCATCAAACTGCACATGTACTTTTCTCTTTGTATGTTATACTTCAATAAAATGTTAAGAAAAAATATTGGTCACAAGCCACTAAGTTAGACTCTCCTGCTTACTAATCACTTGTAACCTGCAATTTGAAATATACTACATTAGATACTAAAAATACCAAAGGAGGACATGCTGTGACATATCAAAATATTTTTTATTTTATTTACAACAATAAGATGGAAAGCTCAAGGTTTTATTTAGGAGCAAATAAAATATTTAGATACTACCAAAATAAAAAGAATCCAGAACAAAAAAATGAAACAGCCAAAAACAAGTATATACTGTCCCTTCTTATATAATGTTTAATAACTTTACAGCTGCTTTCAATTCAATTTTTATTGAATCTTTCATTTTAATCTATACCTGTTGCCAATCACTTTGTTAAGAAGTGCACAATTTTGAATATGCTTACCCAGCTTTTTCCATAGTATCCAAGCCACAGTTTTCTTCTTATTGAAATAGCCAGGAGCAGCTCACTGGTTAACAAAATGCTCCCTAAAATTCACCGTTTTAAGCTATGTTTTCAAAACTGACCTTTCTCATTAAAATATGTTTTTTCTCTTCGTGCTTCCATCTATCACAGCCGTTCTCAAAAGCTCCAACCTGCTCCAGCCCTTGCTGGAGGTGAAAAGACATATCACCCAATCATGGTTAATTGCAATCAACATTCACACATTCATAAATGAGTGTGGTGCTTGGTATTTTAAAGAAACTCAGATGTATTTCTAGTCATAATCATTATCCTTCTCAAGGAAAGTGTAGTTTACAAGCCGCATTGCATATGATTTTTGTTTTTCAAACAGCAGATTGTTGCACACATATACAGGGCAGATGTCTTCCAGGACATTTCTTGGCTGACATCTTTATTCTGTGATTCCATGAGAGTTTTCTTCAAACTCTACAAAGTGGTCAGATCTCCAAGTGAAGGCAGTGCAGCTATCTTAGGGAAGCATTTTCCACTGTAGCTGGCCTGTAAGGGTCAATCCGCCAGGGGCTGTGGATGCCATCGTTTGGCTGGATTACTCCCCGGTGCATCTCTGTGGGACAGATAAAGGTCTTTGGGGCTTTACAGTCTTTTCTGAAACCTAGGTTGCATCAGCTTCCAAGAATGTCTGACTTTGCCTGGCTGTCCCAAATATCTGCCCAAGTCCCCCTTCCTCATCACGTCTGTCCAAACACAGGGGCAAGCAGCAAGTTGAGCAAGATGCGAAGCCAAGAGTCAGTGAAATGCTCTGAGTGCAAACTCAGAGTCAACAGTGAACATGACATGAAACAAACTCAACCTGCTTGCTACAAAAGCAGAATGTAACACTTCTGTCCTCCAAAAGTACATTTGAAAAATGAAATCTTTCCATATGGCTTTATTTTCTTCTATATAAAAGAGTTAGACAGAATTCTGCTTTTAAAATAAATAGCTCTGTGAACATAGTGCTGACATATACACTAAAGTCATCTGGAAAAAATACAAACTACTATAACGAATGCCAAATGCCAAAAGTAGCCAGTCTCATTCTATTGAAACAAATAGATTGAAGGGGAAATGTATTTAGTTGACAGAGTGAATAGAGAAAATTGATCTCTTATTGTCAAATATACTGTACCTGACATGAGGGTTGGGAAGTTCTGAAATGTACTTTACACACCAAATTAACTTTGAATCTTCACTTAAACCTATTTCAAAAGTGTCTTACAGCCAAGGATAAAATTATTCACACTGGACTAAGTGTTTACATTAGATATTCCTCTTTAATTCTTGAGAGAGAAAAAAGCCATCCTTTGTTGGAGAAGCACATTTTTACACAAAGTTTTGAATCTCAAATGGAGAAAAACAGCATATTCCATAAAAACAACATGTAGCACCTAATGTTCAAAAGACTGCTTACCCCTCTCTTTATGAGTGTATAGTTGTAGCAGAGCCCAGACATTTAAGATTATAGCAAACTTTTAATAGAATCACATTTTCTTTTGGAATACAATACAGCTGCAAACAAATTTTTTAAAAGTCGTATTTTCTCCAGTTATTTGTCAAATGACCATATCCTCACTCCAGTAAGAGAGCCTAGTGGAATCCATACACCACCAGAAAAGGGAGCAGGGATAGAAGGAAGGTAATCAAACCCTGCTCTTCCATTTGCCATAGAGCAAATCTAAAAAGAAACAAAGCGAAAAGCATTTCTAAGACCAAAGGTCATATTTTCAAACATACCAGTTTATTTCTTTCTTAAGTGTCATTGTTTTCTTTTTTGGCTAAGAAACAGGGCCTTATTTTTGCCAGAACACAGAAAGCATTTCACAGAGAACCCAAATTGCACATGGTTTTAAAAAAACACTTCATGGGCTCATGAGAATAATCGTCACCCTCTCAGCTCTTTCAGATAGCAGACTAATTCCATTTCCTTCCATTTGCCACCAAATTCTGCCTCTTTCCTTTGCCACTATTTTTCTACCTTGTTTTGTCTTTCCTTTCTGTAAACTTGACACTCTGGTAATTCAATCTCCTATTCAATGTTATAGTTGAATCAAATTGCTGTCACTCAAAATACAACCCTTGGCTTGAACTATATAAGTTTTGGTTGAGTAATCAGGGCAAATATGCCCAAATCTGGAATTTCTGGGTTTTCAGCCACTGAGCTACTAAGTGGCTTTAAACTAGATCTTTCCTCCACCTCATGAGAACAAGTCAACTTCTATCTATGCTGATTGGGACTCCATAGAGCTGAACACCTAAAGAGAACTCGACCTGCAACTGGGCTCTCCGTGGGCTACCTGGAAAATGGGGACAGCAGCACTGACCTCAGAAGATGGAGGTGGGAATTAGCAAATAAAGGGAAAACTTAACACAATGTCACTTTCACACCAGAGCAGAAATTGTAAAAGACTAAAAGGGAGCTCTATTTAAAGATGTCTTTCCTCATGCAGTATAAATAATTAGGTTTCCCAGAGAAAATCATTTCCATTCTCACCACTAGTTCTACTTAAACAAGTTTGAAGGCCAACAAAAACACAGTGCTGGTTTACGAGGGTTAGGAGAAATGTAGGAAGATGGTGGATCTTCCCTGAGTTCAGAAGTTTAAAGACAAAATCCTAAGAATGGGAAATGACAAATTGTATTGATACTAATTTTTTAAATAATTCAAGACATGAACCAGGACCACGCAAATTATACAAGTGTTATTAGACAAAGTAGAAACCATTCTAAGGACAGGGGAAACACCTGGAGGAGTAGGCTTGCTCGTGAATTGGAAGTTAACAAATACATGAACACACAAATGGTTACAGTCAACTGACCTGGGGAACATTTGCTGTGCACTGTGAGAGGAGTGTTGAAAACAACCCAGAGGAGTTGAAACTAGGGTTGAAAAACCATCTGACAAGACCCAGAGCTGAGACACCCTGATCAGAGATCAGAGACCTTTGCCTCACAAACTCACTCCAAAGGGGACACGGAGCAAGCAGATAGCTCTTAGCTGAGTCCTGTCACAAAGTAGGCACTCTATAAATCTTTGTAGAATTAGATTGTTGAAATAAACCATATTCATATGGAAGAACTAGGATTTTTCAAATTAGAAAAGCTGCCTTTATGAGTTACACTGCTCAAACAGAGAATGGTTTGGGAAAGAAGGGACTGTGGAACTAAATAGCCTCTTTTACAACCATTGGTAGAATTGAGGGAAAGCAAATAGCAAGAGAGCAAACAATCAAAATCAAATGGATGTGGACCATTTAAGTAATTGGGTCAAAGGATAGTAAATGCAGTTCAATTTAGGATAATGTTCAATAAATTGCTTTAAGAAATAACCTAGGGAATACAGGTTAAATTGAACGACCATGTAGGAGATTGATCTGCAAGTCATAATAAAGAAAATCATTGAAACTAACCACCAGAGCATTGCCAACATTAGTAAAAAGGCCATGGCTGCCCTAACAGCAAAAATGTAAATAGACGCACTCAGACCACGAGCAGCTGTCCTCATTCATGTGCTGCTTTCTGCTCTTCCTGTGCTAGTGAAAACTTAACCGTTTTCCAAACAGCTCTCCAAACTTCATCTATTTCAAGATTATTACAGGCTTCCCCTAATTTCTCTCCAAATTTCCTTTCTCACTCGAAAAAGTTGACAGTTATAGTCACAGATAAAATGGACATGTTGCAAATGTTACCACCCACTTGTCAGATTCTTTGGTGGACCACCAGGGATTGTACCTGTGGAATCAATGTTCACAGCTGACGGGCTTTCCCCTCAAGAAGGTGAGATATGCCACAAAGACAATGCTAGCCCTACAGGGAAAACTAAAACTTAATTAAATTCCCACTACCCCAAGAACAGAGAAAGTTGGAAGTGACTTGACTGGCATTTGCCTATTTGAATTTAAACCTGATTCCTTTTGTGATGAACAAAAAACACTGGGATACTAGTTAATTTCCGTGAACATTTACTGAGCCATGTGCCAAGTACTGCACTGAGTTCTGGGAATTTCACAGGGAGTAAGTTCACCCCCTGCCCTCTGGAAGCCCACAGTTAATGAGAAGGACTATTACAACACAGTGTACAGGGCAAGAACAACTTCTGTTCTGTGAAAGGTGATATACACGTTCTCTGGACACCTGGTCAGGACATAAATTTAGAACAAGTTTTTAAAATCCCAGAAATTTTTAAAAAAGAAAATGTTTTACTAGTGTCTTTAAGATCCACCTAAAGAAAAGACAAGGTGATGAACTCCAATCATTTCGCTAAACAGAAGTGGTCTGCTCTTGCCAGTAAGACGGCAGCTTAGGTAATATTCCAGCCAACTTCTTTTCTCAGCTCAATCTGTCTCTTTTTGCCTCCGCCTTGGAGAAGTTTACTCACCCAAATTTCTAATTTACTCACATTGAATGCCTGAAAGGGACGGGGATAACCCAAGCAAGCTAATGAGGTGTCTGGATTTCAATGGGTTCAAGGAAAAACACTCTAAGGAGAGGCAGCATGGACATCGGAGTTGGGAGATGTGGAAATGTGGGTCTGGATCCTGCTCTGCACTTGATCAGCCGTTACATAGACTCTCTGGCCCTCAGCCTCCTCATCTACGTAATGGGAATAATCATGCTTGACTGTTGGGTGGTTCATTATACGAAATGGGGTAATAGATGCAACACAGTGCCTAGCATATAATCATCATGAGCATTAAGACCTACTCCATGTCACTACTACTGTCAGATGCTAGGAGAAATTACCTTCCTGCATTCATTCTTCTACTTAGCGTGTGTCTGACGTCTTGTGGACAATGGAAATAGCCTCAGTTTGACACTGAACTCCAAGAGATATCTAAGTTGGTATCTTTTGAGTAAAAACATGAAGGGTCTAGCCGGGTGTGGTGGTGGGCGCCTGTAATTCCAGCTACTCAGGAGGCTGAGGCAGGAGAACTGCTTGAACCCTGCGGGTGGAGGCTGCTGCAGTGAGCCAAGATCACACCACTCTACTCCAGCCTGGGCAACCAGCAGGGTGTGGTGGCTCACGCCTGCAATCCCAGAACTTTGGGAGGCCAAGGCAGGTGGATCATCTGAGGTGAGGAATTCGAGACCAGTTTGGCCAATATAGTAAAACCTTATCTCTACTAAAAATACAAAAATTAGCCAGGCATGGTGGCAGGCACCTGTAATCCCAGCTACTTGTGAGGCTGAGACAGGAGAATCGCTTGGACCTGGGAGGAGAAGTTTGCAGTAAGCCAAGCTCACACCACTGCACTCCAGCCTGGGCAACAGAGTGAAGCTCTGTCTCCAAAAAACAAAGAAAAACATGAAGGGTCTCCAGTGGAGAAGCTACCTCTCCTTCCATTAAACACTTTGAGTCACTCTTCTGAAAACAGTCTTAGAATGGAAACTCTTGGTGTTTTATTCTTGGTTTTGTCAAATATAAATGATATCCTAGCCACAATGATGGAACTGGAAATTATGGAATTTGGCTACAGGGTAGGGATGAAGCGGGAAAAGGGAAAGGATAATGCTATGGTTATTCTTATTATACAGAAGGAATTTTACAGGAGAAAGGATGAATAACTAGCCAAAGACACACAGCATTTCAGAATTAAAGCTGAAGTATAATGTGCTTCAATTTCCAGCACTGTCTCTATTTTGTCTGAACTGGGCTTACCCTTTTCAACATCCGAGCCTTAATAC
Source organism: Cheracebus regulus (assembly GCA_963574635.1). Classification (NCBI taxonomy): domain Eukaryota; kingdom Metazoa; phylum Chordata; class Mammalia; order Primates; family Pitheciidae; genus Cheracebus; species Cheracebus regulus. The sequence goes on from CAUYQU010099169.1 coordinate 7,853, forward strand.
CTAGCGTCTAGCAACACCCAGGGCCCACCACTCCCAGCAATACCTAGCAGCACTTAACCATGGCAGGCAATCAATAAGTACTTGTACATGGATAATCTTAATAAAGGTCAAATTAAAATTATGCGGTAGCTCAGAATCCATCCCTTAATCAAAACCTAGTAAAATATTTATATCAAAAGGGAGATATCCTGTTTCAAAGTAGGAAAAGATTAAATGTTTTGTTCTGAACTAGCAAGAAACATTCAAGTAAGTTCCTCTACTCCTACCCAATCATTATCCCACAATATTTTTTCCTGATCATGTTTTTTCTCTGGGACAATTTGCTATCCATTCTTAAAAGCAACTCTCCATATTAAATAGATTTCATCATAACTCAAACTTACAACATTTTTTTAGTAAAAGAACACCAGATAAACACGAGGAGAGCTAATATTTTTTTGTCAAACAACCCAACAGATGTGATCTCTACCACTTCCTACCTTTCCAAAAGACATGATTAATGGAGAATTATAGGAATATTCTAATTCTTGTTGAAAAGCTTGATCGATTTATTGGTGCTTGCAGCCAAACAATAACTAGGTCCATGTTTCAAATCACTGCAGATGACTAGAATCTGGGGCTCATCATGACTCTATATTTTGCTATAAGACTGGTGCCAAGAAAATTTCTTTCCAGATCAGTAATCCTTCTTCCTTTCTGGATAAATTCTACATAGCTTTCCCTTTGCTTCTGCCTTAGGGTATGATTTCTTGCAATAGCCATGCAAAATGACTTCTGTCTTCAGAAGATTTCTTAGATAACACAGTGTCTCTGATCCCCACCCTTTGAACAACTTCTACTTTTCACCCAAACAATACCTTCCACAGAAGTCTCAGCCTAGCGTCAATGCCCCCAGGAAGCTCTTGCATATCCTTTTGCCCCTAGACTAGGTTAGGTTCTCCCGCCCGGTGTTTTAACAGTACTCTGTTTCTCCAGTACAACATCTTCACACTTTATTTTTAATTTCTATTTAATTGTCTATCTTTCCAGCTGGACTATAAGACCATGAGGAAAACAGCAGGCCCTCAGTACCTGGTGATTGTTAAGTAAATGATGACTTCCAAATTTTATCAGCCCTTATAGTCCCAATCTCATTCCTTCTCAGAAGCCCCAGAACTTGAGTAGGCAACATGGCCACCCAACTGGAGATGGTTCCAGCTTCTCTTGCAGCTAGGCTCTGGCTAGCCAGATATGACGTGAAGACATATGTGCAACTTCCAGGTGATGTCATTAAAAAGGAAGCTTCTTCTCCACTTGCTGTTTCCCCCTTCCTAAAGTCTGCAAAGCAAGCAAAATGGTGGTGCGCCAGCTTCAACAAGGGAGATGAAAACAACAACCTAAGGTATGGCAGAACCACAGAACAAAAGAAACCTAGTTCCTGAGTAACCTTGGAGAGCAGAGCCACCTCTCCACTCTGGACTACTCATCTGTCTGTAGACTGTTACATCAGAAACACCTTTGTCACTGTGAAGAGTGGCTCATGCCTATAATCCCAGCACTTTGGGAGGCCAAGGCTGGTGGATCACTTGAGCCCAGGAGTTGGAGAAGAGCCTGGCCAACATGACAAAACCCTGTCTTTACAAAAAATACAAAAATTTGCTGGGTGTATGGTGCATGCCTGTAGTCCCAGCTACTCAGGAGGCTGAGGTGGAAGGATGGCTTTAGCGCAGGAAGTTGAGGTTGCAGTAAGCCAAGATGGCACCCCTGCACTCCAGCCTTAGTGACAGAATGAGACCCTGTCTCAAAAAGAAAACACACACACACATTTTTCTCTTGTTTATGCCTCTGAGTTTAGGGTCCTCTCTCACTTTTTTTTTTAAGGTATGAACTTAAACCCTAGCTAACAACTTACATCAATTGTAAATTCCTCTAACTTAACTTTGCCTACAGAGGGGACATTTTTAAGTTTCCTATTCAAGTGTCCAAGCATTTATCATTACTACCACAATGTATGCAGTAAACCTACATTTACTATTCATGTAGCTACTATCCAGCAGCAATAATGTACTACAATATAACTATGTTTACCAATTGCACTGGAGTAAATTGTTCATTTACTTAACTAATGGCTGCTGTTTTGATTTGGAATTGTACAACATTTATGCTACATAGTACAAACCAGCAAAGTGACAAATTGTCCTTCTCCACATCATTTTGGAGCATGAAGGGTCCTTATAGCATATTCAACTAGGTCTAAAAATTGTGCAGTATCAGTTGTCCATCCCTAAGAACTTGCGAGGCTACAACTAGAAGCATTATAACTTATTTTCATGAGGTACTTATGGGATCAGTCTTGGGCCTTCACACACTTCATACAAGTCACATCTTGTATATTTGGGTGTTTTAGAAAGTCAATATTTTGCTGTTAAAAATAATTAACCTCAGGGGCCATTACAGACTTGATCCTTCTCATCCATTTTCATAGTACTGAAGCCCTGAAGCTAGAGAGAATACAACTGGCAAGGATTGTCTCAGCTTTTAAAACTACATTTAGTCTGTCATTGGCTATGAATTGGACTCAACCTTTGCCATGGCTGGTTTTCTGTAGATTCAGTGATTTGTAGAGTTTTCTAGGTAGCCCAGATGGACCAGGTGAAAATAAACCAACTTTATTTCCAGACATAAAAGCTGCTACCTATAAGCCCATGGAGGAGATAGAGAGCCTCTCCTCTGTAAGCTTTTCTTGATTTTTATCCATTTAGGCAACCAGTTAGACCCAGAATGGATACCATAATCTCATTAGGACTCACCTACATGAATAACTACATCACTTCCTTTGGGATGACATTTGAAAGCAATTTCATCTTCCCAGTGAGGCCTACTTTGCCCATACTATCTATTTAAAATTCCAAGTCTTCCTGATATTTCCTATTCCTGTCACATTATCTAATATACTCTACATTTCACCAGTTTCTCTTGCCTATTATCTGTCTTCCCTACTAGAAAGTAAGTTTCCTGAGGGAAGGACAGTATGTCTTTTTTGTTTGATGTTATACTCCCACTGTCTGGAACAGTACCTGACACATGGGGAGGAGAGGATTTCAGGAAATACTTGTTGATTCAATGAATGAAAGGACACCCTTTTTGAAACCTTTACTGAGTATCTTAGCAATACACATGCTGACTCTGGCGCTTGCTCCCACATTCTGATGATACCAGCCATGGGAGCTCTCAGCAAAAAAAGTGCCTCACTTGCTTTGGGTTTTTTTCATTTGCTTCATTCATAACCAAAGGTCAAGGAATTGGTATGTTTGATGTCACTACAGGAAATGGGAAGTCACAACCCAAATGCTTTAAACCAAAAAAAAATTCACTTTCTATCATGGTTAAATAGTTTTGATTTCTGTCATGGGTTGGATTTTGTCCCTAAAATTTCTTGAAATCTTAACTTTTAGTATTTCACGATGTGAACTTTCTGGAAGCAAAGTCTCTATAGAGGCAATCCAGTTAAAATGAAGTTATTAGGGTGGACCTTAATTCAATCTGATTGGTGTCCTTATATAAAGTGAAAACATGGACACAGACAGACAGGCACAGAGGGAAGACAACATGAAGACACACTTGCAGAAGATAGACATGTGATTAGAATGACACATCTACAAGCCAAGAAACCCTAAGGATCACCAGCAAGCACCAGAAGCTGGAAGAGGCAGGAAGGTCTCTCCTAAGCCATCAGAGAGAGCATGTTCCTGACGATTCCCTGCTTCTATAACTGTGAGACAATAAATGCCTATTGTTTTAAGCCACCTAGTTTTGTGTACTGTGTTACAGCAACCCTGGGAAGCAAAGCTCAAATTCTATGACTAGGACCATTTCTGTATCTCCAGTTTCGGCTACAAGTCAGCAGGCTCAGGTGGTTCTTCTCATGTGCTTCCAAGACGGCCACTAGTGATTTCCAAGGCTCCATGCTTCATATCTAATGGGGAAGACAGAGATGACTTTTGCAAGACCACTTAAAGTCTGGGATTTGAGTGTCCTTCCTGATATAGACTGATTTGAGTCACATGCCCAAATAACAAATCAATGGCAGCGTTTAAGGGGATAAACTGAGCCTATTGCTTTAAGCCAATGAAGGTCAACCCCTTGAGATGGGGGAGGAGTCGAGTACTGCAGCAGTGGCTGCTGGTGCCCACATACATCCCCGCTGCACTCAATCTGCTCACCCAAGGCTGCTTACTGCAAACTGCCTGAGGGTTTTTTTTTTCTTTTGACCCCAGGAACATGTTTGGGCCATGCACAGGGCATGCTAGAAGTTCCAGAGTCAACGCCCTCTGCGTCAGCCCTCAACTAATGGTTAACAGTCAGATAAATATCCCAACAATCTCACTCTTCAGCTAAGATAACCCTGAGATGTGTTCTACAGAGTATTCCAGAGTTTCCCCAGGGGTTTTGGGCTCTAGTTGTTCATAGAGGTTGGTTAACACACTAAGTCCATTCAGACTGCTAGACCAAAATAGCAAAGATTAGGTGGATTCTAAACAATAGAAATTTATTCCTCAAAGTTCTAGAGTCTGGGAAGGCCAAGGCATCAGCAGATTCAGTGTCTGGCAAGGACCTGCTTCCTCATAGCAGTCCTCTTGCTTTGTCCTTACATGGTGGAATGAGCAAGAGAGCTCTCTGGGGCCTCTTTTATAAGGGCACTAACCCCATTTATGAGGACCCCACCCTCATGATCTAATGACCTCCCAAAGCCCTGCCTCCTAACACCAACCCCTTGGGAGTTAGGATTTTGACATATGAATTTTAAGAATACATGGATATTCAGACCATAGCACACACTCTTTATTGACTTTCTCCTCTCCCTGTCTCACTTCCCCAATCCCCACCAGTATTTCTCCCCATAAACTACTTTTACTTGAATCCATGTGCCAGATTTGCTTCCAGAAGTATCCAGATGAGGCCAAGACCTAATAAGTTGCAAGGAAGGAAATTCAGAGTTCTGTTAGGAAAGAGAAAGGGTAAAACTAGAAACTAGTGAAAAGTCAACCAATGAATTTCCACTACAGTCAATTACTGCTCCCTCATTCTCAGTTGGATAAGCCAATCGTGTTTTTTTTTCCTACAGTGTTGTTAAACAGACAGGAGCACAGAATTGCATAACAAGCCAGGAAGCATACACATTGAGTTCCATTTCTGCTGTTCCTTCTCCTACCTGCTTCGTGTGTTTCTATTTGCAGGTTATTTCTCTTCACCATGTCTCAAGTTCCTACTTAAGGAATACTGAGAATTATGATCCTTATTCCTAAAATGTATGACCTCAGGAGAGCAGAGCATGGCATAAGGCAAGTTCACCTTAAACTTCTTTCCAAGTGATTCTGCTGCTAAAGGTATCAGAAGGGCATAACACCATCATTCCCCATCACTTGATTGCAGAGGACAGCATTAGAGATTAGGGCAGCCTGAAACAAAGATCCAAGTGAGTATTCTCCACTCTCTTGAAACCAGCTCTTCTTATTTTAATAAACGAACTTAAAAATATCATCTTGAACTATTCTGAAGGAGCTCAGAAATGGTTCCCTTCGTGACGTCAGTCTCGCTGAGCCCCCAGCCCAAGTGGCCTATGTTAAGCTTTTCCCAATCATTATACCATTGTCCCTGGATGGCAGAAAAATAATCCATGGGAAAATCCACGCTATGTCTCCAGCAAGTAAAGGCAGTGCTTTGCAAGTGCTGCCGGATGCATCTTCCATTTCTGCTTTGTTCTTTGAGTATAAGCAGATGTTAGGCATTCTTCTCATTATCTCGGGATACTGTATAATATTATTATGGTGTCAGACTGGTAGAGGCAGCAAACACTATACAACAGCCTTAATTGAGGCTTAGAGCTGAACTGTAAGTGTGTAACCTTACTTCAGGGTATTTGCAAATGCTTTCTGGAAACAGTTTAAAAAGATGTTTTCAATTGTTCAAACAGCGGCTCACCCTGCCAAGATCAAGTAAAACCTTCTTAAGATATGGGCACAATAAGTGTATTTCTTAAGATTTCATTATTTTTTTTTCAGCCAGAAGCATAGCAAATCTGTGAGCCAGAAAGCCTCATGCATGCCACTTCCTGGACTATTCCAGGGGAGAACTGATGAAATGCTACAAAAAGTTGCACTCAGATCTACCGTGATCTCACAGCCACAGATCTCCACTCTATCTTTGAAGTTGCTTTACTATGATAATAATTATCTGTCCATAAGTCTGGACTTGGCCACTGGCCTAGGGATAGGGCTTTGGGTGCATGCAACAACAGCTGATTCTCAGCAAGGAAGCTCCCAACATAGAAGGCTGTCTGTCAATCTTAGCAGAGACATTTGTCTCTGTACACATGAAGTTACTGGTCTTGTGCTCCTGCGGTGGATTACAGCTCTCAGACGTTTGGTGGAGGCACAATATGATTCTGATGCACATGATAAAAGACAGAAAAACCTGGGTCATTTAAGATTGGTTCCAGGCATGAACTGTTAAATGGCAGTTTGGTTCTCCTTTACTGGGTAGAGTAAAAGAAAACAGAAACTAAACACTTTGAAAAGTACATTCAGAACAGAATCCAAAGTATAGAGGCATATTATTCAGGCTATGCATTATGCAGGCCACTTTTTCCAAAGTTTGCTCCCAAAGAATTGACTCCAGTGGGTTTTGGGGCTTGTTAATGACTTGTTAGCATGTGTATAAGAAAGGGACAAGCTTAACATTTTTATTTTGTTGCTTATTGGTGACAATGATTAAAAGTTGAATGGGAAAATCCAGATAAATAAGGAATGATAAAATCTCAGTAAAACAGATCCTAGATTTCAGAATTAGGATTTATTCTATCATTATTGTCTTTCCAAGGAACTTAACAAAAAACTAGAGGCCGTGTTTAAGCAGTTTATTACATTATAAATCCACATACTTTAGCAGGGGATAGGGAAGAGGTAAAGGCTAAATATAAGTTATTATCTTATATTTGCTCAGTGGGATTTATAAACACAAGTTTTTGCCATGGAAATATTCTTTAATAAAATTGCATTTCTTTGAAAAATCCATAACAAATGCTGTAAGTTCAGTTGGGTTTATTCCCCAACTTTATCCTCATACACAATAATAAGTCTGGTTTAATAACATGTTTATTGTATTAAATAAATGAGATTTAACCATTACAGTTTCCCTTTATCTTCATTTATCATGACCAAACTGATGCGTATACACAGGATTTTAATGTCAAAGTACCTTTAGCAGGCAGCAGGAGATACCCAGGACTTGATGCAGCCCACATTTTTTTCTCCATTACATCCTCTCCTGCCCTGCTAATATTATTTATATTTCTGAATTTATTTTTTTTAATTTTACTTGAGTCAAAAGCTCAAGTTGGGACCAAATCTCCAAAAGAAGGCCAAAATGGCAAAGATGCTATGGCCGTGTAGTAGCGTCATTATAAACATGGTCAGCTCTGGGTTTATAAATTTGGCTCTGTCACCTTCTAACTATAATGTTACGCAAGTTACTTAGCTTCTCCAAGCCTTGGTATTCACATCTACTAAACAGGTATCTTATGATCTACTTCACTGAGTTAATAAAGGGCTAGAGAGAGATTACTTGTGCATACACTTTCCACAGAGCTGGCAACATAGCATTTTATTTAACATGCTTACAGTGCTTCCTAGTTGCCAGGCACTATTAAGTTCAAAACTGGGATTTGAACCTCAGGTAGTTTGATTCCAGAGCCTAGAACCTAAACCACTATACTGAAAAGCCTCAATGTGCATCAGATGGGGAATCACAAGTAGTAAAAGTTATTGTTGCAATTGAGGTTGTATCAGTTAGCTATTGCTATGTAACAAAACATCCCAAAGCATAATGGCTTAACACAACAACAATTTACTATTTCTTATTATTCTATGGGTCATCTGGGTAGTTCTACTGATATGGGCCATGCTCAGCCGCATCATGGCTTGGCTCACTTGCGTGCCTGGGAGGTCAGCTGGCAGGGTGGCTGGAGGCTGACTCTTCTTAGATGGCTCAAAGAACCTGAATCTTTTCTATGGGTCTTTTACAGTCTTTTAGCAGCTAGGCTGGTCATGTTTTTTAGATTATGGCAAAGAAGCAATGGTGGCAAGAGACTGAGTCCAGAGTGCATGATTTGCAACACTTTTGTTAACATCCCGCTTTGTGCAGGGAGCCCCTCACCAAAGCTATCTTGTTGTTTAAGAGGACTGATCCAATTCACTGAATGTCTGAATTAAAAAATATTATTGAAGAAATTACTTTATAGGAATATATGCTAAGGTGAATCAAAATATGTACCTGATACCAACTTTAAGTATAATTTATAATTAGTCCATTGTTTATTTGCAACAGGATTAAACTGATGTAACTGGAAGAATCCTTTAAAAGTTTGTTCTTTTAAATAATCTCAATGTCTTTCCCTGGGATCCATTTTTATGTAGCATTTGCATAGGGTTCTGAGTGTCATGGTTATAGTTTGGTTGGTTGACATTTTTGTCTGCATGTTTTCATAAGAAAGCAAAAGCAAACATAAACCCAGCTCAAGTCTATTATCCTGAATTCCTTTTCAGTGGCATCGGTATTGAAGAAATTTTACCTTACTAAAAGGTCTCTGACAACAATGCACAGATGTAGTTCCAAATAAAGGAAAAACAAAGTAGTGAGAAGGAGGAGAAAAGCAGGAGAAGGGAGTAAAGGAAGAAAAAGATTAAGTAATCTAATGCTGAGTGTTCAGAGCTTCCCGTTGGAGTTGAGTCATCCATTACAGGAAAATAAAAATTCTAACTCCAAATATGTAGGAAACATTTTAGTCATTAATTTATATTCAAGTAACGTTTATTGAGAACCTAATATTCACCAAGTATTGTGCTGAACACTGAAACAAAAATCAAGAGCAGGATAATCAGGCCCCTGTCTTCCAAGAGCCCTCGCTAGTGGGGAATATAAACACATAAAGAAATAATGACAATCTGCAATAAGTCAGGTTATGCCGGCTGCTATAACAAATCAACCCCCACCAGATCTCAGTGACTTAATGTTATTAATGTTGATTTCTAGTGTATGTAACAAATAATGCAGGTGTTTCTGATCAGTTGCTAGGTCTTTGCCAAAAGGTGATCCAAGGACATAGGTTCATTCTGTCTTGTGGCTTCAACATCTTCTGCACTTGATTTCCAAAGTTACATTAAGAACACAACCAATATCAGGAATGGAAGAAGGTTTATTACCACAGATTCCACAAACATCGAAACACACAAAATGAAGTAAAAATTTTGAATAGCCTGATAGCTATTAAATTAAATCTATTATTTAAAACCTTCTCACAAACAAAACTCCAGGCCCAGAGGATTTCACTGGTGAATTCTATCAAATATTTATGCAATAAATAATTCCAGTCTTACACAAACTCTTTTAGAAAATAGAGGGGAAGGGGATACTTCCCAATTCATTTTATGAGACCAGCCTAACCTTAATACCAAAACTGAAGATATTATAAAAAAGAAAATTTAAAAATTTCATCAGGCATCATATCCATTCCAGCCAGCTGGAAGAAAAGCACATATGATTTTATGTAAGAGCTTTTCTTATGGGGCAGGCTGTAAGTGGGATACATTACATCCATCATATTCCTTTTGACAGAACTCCAGCAAAAGAGGTAGGGAAAGTTAGTTTAGCTTTGCACCCTCAAGAAGAAAAGAAATGAGATCTGAAGAAGCTGGCAATATAACATGATAAATACTGTAAGAAAAATATATACAAAATGCAGCTATAGCACAAAGAAAAGACTGTGACTAGAGAAACGAATGAATGAATGAATGAATCAGCAGTTAACTACTGACTCAAGCCCCCTTAAAATTGCCTCTACCTAGCTCCAGATGACATTGTAACTGTACCAGTAGAAATACTGATTTACAAATCACTAATGGGCTGTTTCAGTGTTAACTTGTGGTCAAAACATTGGGCATGCATTTGCTTTCTGTGGGACTTGGCAGCCAGCCTGGCCTAGAATTAAATGTCACAGTTCCAGGTCCACGATCAGTTAGTGGTATTCTTCTGTAGTCATGTTGCCTACCAGCCCCCAAATTTGGCTTTCTTTTTGTTTCTTTGAGAGGGTGGGAACAGGAGGAAGTGGGGATCTCCAGAAATACATTCTAGTTGAATTTTATAACAAACACTGTGTGGTCTCCTTGTATATATAAAAAGTTGATAGAATTTGTCTTAAAAGCTAGGAAACTGTCTCATTTAAATGTATGCCACATGCCTCCCTGCTTATTAATTCTCTTCTATTTTCTGTAAATCTGTTTTCCCTTATTTCCATTCTCTGTGCTACTATTTTTCTTGCCTCAGTTCCTGACCTGCCACCATATATTCTGTTGCCCTTTACTGAATAGAAGGGAGGAAATGCCTGCTCGTAGTTTCTGAGCATGGCTCAATCCAGACCGTCATCATCTGAAAATCAGAATTGTTGTTTCCTTCAAACACCAGCAGCACTGTATCAAGAGAAAGTATATTATCATGGTAAAGAAACCTGGCTATTTAAATAAAATGAAATACAATGACATCTGTCATGTCCTCACATCTTCTTTATAATTTCTTCAGTCACCTGATTGCATCTGCAAGCATAAAAAGTTAGAAATTTTATCAGTCTTCCCCTTCCACCACCACTGCCTCTTCTACCCTAAACATCTCTCAGTCACAGCTTCCTGACATCTTGCAGCCACTCCCACTATTCAAGCAGAACTAAGCACCTTGAAGAGTCCAGGCTGGTGGCAGAATCACCTCCTAGCTGCCCCTTACATTTTTTCCTGGTGGTGAGTCTATCTTCCTTCATGAGATGCCTTGTGTTAAAAATAAACAGTTTAGTTTTAAATTTCTATTTTGTTACTCCCCTCTATTTGTTTAGAAAATAGAAGGGAAAGGAATGCTTCTCAACTCATTTTATGAGACCAGCCTAACCTTAATACCAAAGCTAAATAAAGATATTATTTAAAAAAAAGAAAAAAATTTCCATAGAGCAACAAAAGTTTACAAGTTTAAAACTGAACTGTTGATTTTCAACACAAGGCATTCAAATATTAGGTTCAAATCTTAGCTACTTCTATCTAGCTAAAATGTAAGTTCTTTGGGAACAAGTCATATCTACTGCTGATTTCATATTTCTATAGCCCTCCTCATTGCATTGCACATAATAGATACTCAATAAATACATGTTGGTTTGACTTAGATTAAACAAGTATATAGTCACTAGTTACAGGGAAAACATCCCTGAGAAAGAAAATGCTATACACCTTTTACATCAGTGAATATCTGCATGTGAATGGTATTTCTCATTCTGTTGTTTGGATTAGGACTAACAAACAAAAGACCAAGAAGAAAATTCACTACTGAGAAGAGGAGGTAGAGAAAAAGGGAACCCTTCCCCAAGTCAGGGAAATGGAAAGTTGAAGAAGGTTGGCAGTGTTCTCTGCACTGATTGTACGACTATCAGAGTTCAGAGAACAAACTGCTCCTTAATGGCCAGAGTGGCCAGAAAAGGCTTTGTGGAAGGAGGAAAATGGAAGCTAAACCTTGAGGGAATGTGATTTGATTTGAAAGTCAAAGAGAGTTTTTGTTGTTGCTGTTGTTGTTGTTGTTGCTGTTGTTGTTGTTGTTGGGGGAACGGCATAGCCAAGCAAGACACTGAAGAATGGTGGAGTTTTGATAAATCAAGATATTGGAAAAAATGGAGTTGGCTTCTGCCAAAAATGTTAAAAATTTTGGGGAAATATGGCAGGACAGTTATCATGAGGCCTATTATGAAAGCCAAGCATGGGAATAGGAACCATCATAGACTTTCATGCTAGGGAGGGCCCTAATGAAAGTGTTATTCGGGGAATATTCCCAGACATGAGGAACTGCGACTTAACCTCTAATCTTGCTGACTATTCTCATATGCAGTTTTCTTGTGATAGCACATGTAGTTTGATCTATCAGGGTCCTCATCTTTGTAAGCTCAACCTGAGCCAGAGACCATATTGACCTTTTTCTCCTCTTGACCTCCAGACTAACCTGTTCCACACAGTCCAGTGTCATTTTTACAGCACTCCACAGCTTAGCCTACTTATTCACTATTTGTGTGGTTTTTTCCCTCATTTTATGGTACCTGGGCAAGTAGGTGAAGTCCAGATTAAAAATTCTCATATAGCTGTGAGAAGATTCCTTAGCTATTGACATACTAGTGCTGTCCAAAAAATATGCCAACCACTGGGATAGATGTATAAAAGGACAGCTACCCAAAAGAATGTTAATCTCAAAGAAGTGACTGCTGGGACTTCAGAAGCTAGATCGTCAGAAGCATTACCATTCTACCCAGGCCTCTTAGAACATCTGCTCTGGGAACTCACCCACCATGCTCTGAGGAAACCCAAGCCAAAGATCCCATTTGGAGAGAAATCAAGGACGGTGAACAGCCCCAGCTGAGCACCAACCTGCCAGCCACGTGAGAGAGCAATTTTGGGAGCATATTCTCCAGTCTCAGTTGGGCCAATCTAGCGGACACTATATGATGAACAGAGACAAGCTTTTCTCACCAAGCTCAGCCCAAACAATAGACTTATGAGTAAAAATAAGTGATTGTTGTTGTTTTAAGTCACAAAGTCTTGTTGTAGTTTGATATAGCAACACATAACCATAATGTATGTGTGAAAATCAACTTTGTCTACCCTCACACAATTTATACACCAGCCAATAACTACCCTGAAATTTCTGCTAATGTGCTTATTCTGGGTGGAAGTGCATACATGTGTGTGTGTGTGTGCACGCGTGCCCGCGCGCATGGTACCATAGGTTGCCACTGTATACCAGGTAAGATTGGCAGGCCCTCTGCAGACTTCCCTAAGGAGCCCATAAGTCGCAGTCCCAAGATTCACTGTATACTAATTTATTAATCAGATAACAATCAGTGCTTCAATGTGACATCCAAATGTCTTATTCCTGTTAAAAAAAAAAAAAAAAAACTATGCTTCTTCTAAAATGTGAATCCAATGAGAACTTCAGGCATGATGGCAATCTTTAGAGAAGATATATTTATTTTAGTTGGGAAATCTTAAATTTCAGGGCATGGAGAGCTTTTTTTTTTTTGGATCCATACTTAAACTTGACTCTAGACCCAGAGTTTAGGCCACGTAACCATTGCTGGTCAACTAAAAACTGACCTCTCTTATCTTACATACAGTTAGGGCTGAGATTCCCTCATGGGAGGAATATGGGGCAACAAAGGCGACAGGTAAGTTTGTGGCGATTTCTCCTTTAGACCAGTGCTTTGGTAACTTTAATGTGCATACACATCAACTGAGAATATTGTTAAAATACATGTTCTTATTCGGTTGGTCAGAGATGGAGCCTGAGCTTTTACATTTCTAACCAAATCTTGGGTGGTGGCCAATGCCACTGGCCTGTGGGCAACACTTTAAATAGTAAGAATGTAACCATCATCATTAATAGTAGGCCTTCAGTGCCTCTTACATGTTACTCCCTCTAAAGACTGAGCCTGGAAAAGTAGTCTCACCACCCATCACCACCTTTTTACTCCCATCCTTTCTACTATCATCACTACCATCCCCATGACTACCACTCTCGTCGACACCTATATCCACACCGTCATCAACACCCCTACCTCCAACATCTTCAGCACCACCATCATTAACACCATCAGACCACTGCCATCTCTAAACTCAAAATTGTCCATTATAGACCATCAAAATTACTTAAGCAATAGATTTGTTACTTACTCAAATAGACTGTTTCTTGGCATTCAAGAGATGATTCAACCAATGGATATGGACACTGAAATCAAAGACTGATCTCCAGTCAAACAACAACGATTATAATAACTGAAGACTGGTAGTACATCAAGCAGTCATAATACTAGGGAGAACCAGCTCCTGAAATATGAAGGCCCATTTGATCAAAACAGCTGAAGCACAGAATAAGATGCAAGAGCAAGACAAATTCTAATGAAAATACCCAGGCTGTCATGGGACATTTGCCAAAATAGCTCCCTTCACATAGACACATTTGGACCTGAAGAAGAGTTCATATACTTGGAAGCATAAAAGAAAAAAAAATGTAAGTAGGTGGGCTTAGCTTATAGCTGAAATGGGTAACCCCTCTGTTACCTAAAATTAGAAACAGAAAACTGGAATTTCTTTCTAATCATTCTTTCTTCTCTAAAAAGATTTGCGGGATGAGCTGCCAAATGTGCTTAACCTCTGTGTCCACCAAACTTGAATCCCTGGTGAATATAATTTTTATTTGAGAAATGAGAAATCCACCCAACCAGTAGCAGCAAAAAATTCAAAAACATCTGCACTGCTAGGTAACGATGATCTGTATACACAATGCGGGCAGCAGTGATTTCCTTACTAAGCTTCCGAAACGGGGAGGCTGGGAAGGCAGCATCTCAGCCGGTAGATGTGAACCTTCTGGGGTTTCAGAAGTGATTACAACGAAGTTCTCTAATTGCTTGTGTGTTGTATTAAGTAGATCCCATTTGAGTCTAAAATCACATGCAATGTTTAAATGTTATTTCTGTAAACTATACAAAACTATAATTTTCCAGGGAAGAAAAAAAATAAGAGGCTGTCAAATAACAAGAGATATGAAATGAGATTGTTCCCCTTATTTGTGAGACAGATGTTATTTTTGGCTCTTCTGTATAATGTGTTCCACATTATAGTCTCTTTCTAACCAAACATTAGGACTAGCACATGCTTGTGCACAGTGCATCAAAGTCATCCTCAGGAAAACGTCTTTTTATTAACACTGACAACTTTTTTGGTCCCCAGTGCAAAAACTGCAAGCTGTAGGCTCCAAACAGTATCCATGATGCCAAGTAAGGATTTTGTTGTTTTCATCCAGGAAATATATTCAGCCATAGAAATAAAGCTGTTCATCCTCTCTCAGAACCTACCCTGAGGTTTGGCAAATGACTTTATTCTCTTATTTTTCTTATAAAGCTCTTGTCCTTTTATGCTGATGGATTTTATAAGATTTGAGTTTTCTTTTCTTTATCATCCTCTGCAGAAAAAGTAAAAAGGGAAGAGAGTAAAGATGGCACAAAGCTACACAGAAAAAAAAAAATAGACTGCATTACACCAACTGGCTATTCGACTTGTATTTATCTCCAAAAAGTTTGATGCTGAGTAAGTATCAGCTGAAACTAATTAGCTCCAGGACAAAAATCTCCATATTGAACTGGGATGACAAGAATGCAACCAGAAATGAATAAAATGTCCTGGTTGGAAGCAGACGGAAGTTTTGCCAACCAGTATGCGCAGAGGGAGAAACAAATGGTTATTATTAAGCTGATTTAATTTTCAGTTCTTCCTTATGATGGAGAAGCTGATATTCATTTAAATGATTTGACCTCAGCCAACTGCTAAAGCTTTCTGGGTTTGCGAGGTATTTCTTCTATTTTGCATTTTTTTAAAGATGGCATCTTGCCCTTCCATAGCCTGGGACCATCGCAGGCTAAGATAAACAGCTAGCAGCTATTCCTCGAAGAGAGGAAAGCCTGAACACGTGGACTGCATTGCTGCTGTCCATACAGTTTGACGCTCTTCACTGTGGCTGACATAAAGTGTGAGGAAGGAGTTACAGTGGCAGCACTTGGGATTTAGTGGAGACACAGCATCCCTGTTGCAAAGAACATGTGAGAGTCTGGGGAGATTTCTGAGACCACATTTGAATTGCTCTTTCCCACACAGCACAAGTAGTAGTGGTGAGGACCCAACAGGCAGACATTCTCCCCCGAATCCACTGGGAGCATAGTCAGAAAGAAAAGGGAGTGAGCCAGCCAAGAGGTTCACTGCTATTTCCCTTCAGTCTCCCTGACTTTGGGGTCCAATTCCCACCCCTCTCAATACAGACTGGTTACCACGAAGCAGGGTGGACCGCGGTGTTAACCGCCTCCTCATTCCCTCCAGTACAGCCTGGCCAGGAGGGGAGCTCTTGGGCTTGCTGTGATCCTGGGAAGGTTCTGCCACTGCAAGCAGACCAGTCTTTCTCGCTGTGGGTCAGGGCCTGCCCAAATTCCTTCAGCCCATTTGAAGGTCATTTGGAGCTTCAGTAGACAGTTCCCAAATAGGCCCAAGCCTTCCTTCCTCAAGCCCCTGCATTTTTCTCTATGTAGGGTGTTACTTTGGACTCAGGAGAACACTTGGCTTTCACAATCAGTGAGGCATGAAGGTTGGTGAACAAATACCTTGGCGTTCTTATTCCTTGGTGGAAAAACTCAATCCTTGGTGTGTTCCACCCAGTCTCTCAGAAGGCTTGCAACAAGACTAACTGCCTAAGTGGTAACGAACACTAATGTTCCTTTCATTTGCTTTTCTCCCTTCTTTGTCTGTTCCCACTCCCTATCCTCTTGGGATCACCTCCCAAATAAACTAATGACACCCAAATCCTTGTCTCAGAGTTGCTTCGCAGAGGAATCTAAGGTAAAACACCTGCTCTAAGCAATTCCCTATTACCTCAAGCTACTTAGGATGAGAATCTGGTATCCAAATCACGCCCAACCACATGGTAAAATGTTCCCGGAGTATCAGCAGTATAGTGGCCTACTGAGGTCTGAGAGATCATCTCTAACCATAATGCTGATTTCCAAAGATTGAAAACATGTATTCGTTAAGCAAATATTTATCAAAGGCATTGTAAGTTGGCCTAAACCATTTTGCATGCACAACTATTATGTCCTTTTTGGTAGTTCTGAGTAACAGGCTGTAGTTAGAAGGGGAAGGTTAGTTG
Source organism: Cheracebus regulus (assembly GCA_963574635.1). Lineage (NCBI taxonomy): Eukaryota > Metazoa > Chordata > Mammalia > Primates > Pitheciidae > Cheracebus > Cheracebus regulus. The sequence continues at coordinate 24,650 of CAUYQU010099169.1, forward strand.
TTCCTCCAACTTCTCTGCCTCCAGACTACTTACTACCTAGCCTTTTAGTGAGGCCTTATTTGGTTAAGCCACTGTGTTCACGCTTCTATTACATACCAAAATACAGTCCCTAGTACTGCACTGTATATCAGTGATTTCCCCCCGAGGAAAACAGACCTTCTGAGAATAACACGTCAGAATCAGGGTCGGGCATTCCGACATCATCATTGTTTTATTCACAAACACTTTTCACAAAAAGTGAAATTATACAAAAGCCTCCTGGCTAGTAGGACTATTCCAGAGATGGAGGTGAGAAAGGTCCCTGTTTAAATTTAGTGTCAAGATTTAACATAGTTGAGGACAGTGAATTTGATGATTTCTCAGATTCCTTTAAGATCCAGGAATTCTACATTCAAGTCATTTTAGCTAATTAGTTATCAGCACCTTGGATGTATAAGGTCATGAGACTATTAATTCAGATGGGGGAGGAAGTGATTAGAATTTAAGGTTCCAGCCGGGCGCGGTAGCTCATGCATGTGATACCAGCACTTTGGGAGGCTGAGGCAGGCAGATCATGAGGTCAAGAGATCAAGACCATCCTGGCCAACATGATGAAACCCCGTCTCTACTAAAAATACAAAAATTGGCTGGGCATGGGGATGCTTGCCTGTAGTCTCAGCTACTTAGGAGGCTGAGACAGGAGAATCTCTTGAACCCAGGAGGGGGAGGTTACAGTGAGCCGAGATCATGCCACTACTCCAGCCTGGTGACAGAGCAAGATTTCCTCTCAAAAAAAAAAAAAAAAGGAATTTAAGTTTCCATCCTACATCAGTGGGATCAAAGTGGGAAGTGCTAGGTACTTGACAGGTAACTAAAAAGGGCTGGGAATGTGACCACATATGCAACGGTGATCTCCACAAATGTTCCTAGGGCCTATTGTTTTATAGGTGAGAAGTGGAGGTGAGATGCAACGTACCTAGGAAAAAAATAAAAGCAAGGGTGCCCACCTCACCTCAGCACATACGGCCACAATGGGCAGGGCTTCACAGACTGAAGCAATGCACATTCCTCTCTTGGGCCTCCCTCACAAAAGAAATGGGGAACTTTGGGAGGCTGAGGTGGGCGGATCACAAAGGCAGGAGATCAAGACCATCCTGGCTAACAGGCTAAAACTCTGTCTCTACTAAAAATATAAAAACTTAGCCAGACATGGTGGCATGCACCTATAATCCCAGCTACTTGGGAGGCTGAGGCAGGAGAATTGCTTGAATCCGGGAGGCGGAGGTTGCAGTGTGCCGAGATCGCGCCACTGCACTCCAGCCTGGGTGACAGAGTGAGACTTCATCCCACCCACCAAAAAAAAAATCATGAGCAGTGAATGTTGCCTATGTGATTTCTTTTTTTAAAATTAATAAACATTCATCCATGGAATTCTTCTGTGTTTATAAGTACCTGATTTTTGAGAATTGGTTCAGAAAGGGTCCAGATTGCTGAGATTTGTACACAATCCCTAGTGTGTACAGTTCCACAGGCTGTATTCAGATTTGCTAATATGGCATATGTAGACTTTAATAGACTAAACCAATAAATGCCACCTGCTACAAGTATATGAAATATGTTAAGTACAGGAGGCAAGGCCTCTGAGCAGAGATATAAAGCATGTCCACTGGGGTTCAGCATTAGTAACTGAGGTTGATGGGGTATGGGTGGAAGGAGGAAGGATGGACACAGAGGGAAAGGCTGTAATATAAAACCAGAATGCAAAGGCCTTTGGGGAAAAAAAAAAAAAGCTTTTGGTTTTACAGAGCAATTCCACTGTTACTTATTTTTTAATTTCCTCATTATTAATTCTTACTATATTCCATCACCCCACATTCTTTCAGTTTATTTTTCTCGGATGTATTCCAGTGTCTTGATTTCAAAGATTAGTTCACTTATTTTTGTCTTCCTTTTCTTAATAAATATACTTATGATAATAAATATTTCTCCAAGTACTATCTCAGCCATATCATTGGTTTTAACATGATGTACTTTCTAAATTGTTTATTTCCTCTTTAACCCAAGTATTACAAAGAACCGTTTTTCTTTTCATTTCAAAGAGTTATAGTTGACTTTGTTTTGTTTTTGCTGTTTCTTTCTTCCCTATTCCTAATGTTAATTCATTGTGAGCAGTGAATGTTGCCTATGTGATTTCTTTTTTAAAAATTTGGTAACATTTTATAATATATGATCAATTGTTTTCTGAATATTTAATGTGGTTTTGAAAAAAAATGGATGCTGTTTGTTGGATACACATGTACATCAAATTTATCCATTGTATATTCAAATCCCGCATATCCGTCTTTATCTTTAGTGTACTTGATTTATTGATTTTTAAAATATGTATGTTAAAGTTCATTATGATTGTGGAGCTATCCATCTATCCTTATATTTTGTATTTGTTTTTGCTTTCTATATTTAGAAGCTATGTTGTCAGAGTCATGAAGGTGCGTTTGATTGACACAACCTTCTATCACTCTGAAACATCTTTTTTTGGCCTTCTTAATAATATCTGCCTTGAATTTTCTTTTGTCTGATAACAGTATTGCCAAATTTGCTCTCTGTGGTTAGCATTTTCCTTTTTATATGTTTTTCCATTCCTTTCATTTCAACCTCTATGTGGCTTCCGCCTACTTGGAGAGAGCAAGACATGCTATTCAGGGCAGGGTGACCTCTAGCCTGTCTACTGTGATTTGGGTGAGGAACAGAATGTGCTATTCCTCAGAGCAAGCATTCAGTCAGTCTCCTGATGTGGGGTTCATTGGTGTCACAGTCACCAAAGGCCCCAACTATCCTCTGCTCACTGACTGTTCCTGCCTAAAAGCAGACACCTTGGTTAACGCATTGCTGGGCATGAAAGAAATAGAGGAGAGGGAGGGTGCAGATGGTCAGTGAACATAGATTCTTCTATTGCAGGACACCAACTAATCACCCAGTCAGCTGCTCCAGGGGACTTCGTGCCAGACCTCTGAAAGCCACAAATCTCTGGACTAGAAGCATCCCCAGAGCCCTGCCCACTTTTGCAGTTCTCTCCTGTGTGAGTACTGGGTTATGATTTCCTTCTTCAATCTGATCCCAACTATTTTACATCTTTCTGAAATTCATCAAATGTGAAATTTGATGAATTTGAAATGCAAATTTTTGGCCAACTGAGACAAATCATATTGTTTTCCAACATGATTTTAAAGACAATATTTTTGCAATTTCTAGGGATTTGGGGTGAGAGGAAGAGGTTGTAAGGCCACCTATAATAATTGTTCTGTCTTTTCAACTATTTCTTTAGGCCAGATTATCAAAAATGAGATTCTGGGGCAAAGCATATAAACATTTTTAGGGACCTTGATACATATTGCCATATTCCTTTCTACAGGATTATAATAATTTACACCACTATCAGAAGTTCCCTCATCAGAAATTTTGCTCATTGTTTAGAACAGAAAGAGAAATTGTATTTCAAGTCGTCTAATGGTAAAAGGTTTTCTTGAACGATTTTATAAAGGCATCATTGACATACAATATAGTGTATCTATTTAAAATATATGATTTTATAAGTTTTGATATATGTTTATACCTGGGAAACCCTCAGCACAATCAAAAGAGTAAACATATTTAATAATCCCACAAGTTTCCTTGTATCCTTTTACAGTTCCTTCCTTCCACCCCTGCCTGCTTCACTCTGTCAATTTCTATGTAACCATTGATCTAATTTGCATCACTGTTGAATAACTTGTACTTTCTACAATTTTATATAAATTAAATAATATAGCATATACGTTATTTTTCTGGTCTTTCACTCAGCATGATTGTTTTGAAATTTATCCATGTTGTTGCATGTATCAGTTGTTTATTCCTGCTTATTGCTGAGCAATATTTTACTGTAAGGATGTATCACAATTTATAAATTGACTGCCTCTTCTTTTTCTGACTTGGATTCATTTCTTTTTTATTTAAAGGTTTTTATTGTGGTAAAAAACACATAACATAAAATTTACCATCTTAAATATTTTTAAGTGTGCAGCTCAGTATTGTTAAGAATATTTACATTGTTGTGAAATAGATCTCCAGAACTTCATCTTGCAAATGTGAAATTCTGTATTCATTAAACAGCAATCTCCCTTTTGTTCCTAGATCGTGGTGACCATCAGTTTACCTTCCATTTTTATGAATTTGACTATTTCAGGTGCCTCATATAAGTAGAATCATACAATATTTGTCCTTTTATGACTGGCTTATTTCACTTGGCATAATGCCCTCAAGGTTCATCCATGTTGCAGCCATGTGACAGGATTTCCTTCCTTTTTAAGGCAGAATAATATTCTAATGTATGTGTATGCCACATTCTGTTTATCCATTCATTCATCAATGGCTACTTAGATTGCTCATCTCTTGGCTATTGTGAATAATGTTGCCACAGTCATAGGTGTGTGAATATTTCTTCAAGACTCTGTCAATTATTTTGAATATATTCCCAGAAGTGGAATTGATGGATCATACGGTAGCTCTATTTTTAATTTCTTGAGGAACCGCTATACTGTTTTTCATAGTGGTTGCACCATTTTACAATCCCACAAACAAGGCACAGGTATTCCAGTTTCTCCATATCCTCACCAACACGTGTTGGTTTCTGGTTTTTTGATAGTCATACTGGGTGAGGCACTATCTCACTGTGCTTTATTTCTCTGATGATTAGTGATGTTGAGCGTCTTTTCATCTGCTTGTTGGCCATTTGTAACATCTTTTGAGAAATCTCTCTCCAAGTTCTTTGCCTAGAATGGGTATTTTTTTTTTAAGAATTTCAAACTTACAAAAAATTTGCCAGAATGGACAAAAAACACCCATATATCCTTAACCCAGATTGACCTACTATCCACATTTTGCTTGATTTGTTTTGTAATTTGTGTGCTGTCTTTACATATACTTTTTCCTTAACTCTTTGAGAGTAAGTTTCATATTCCATTCACTCTCAAACACTTCAGCAACATCTTCTAAGTATAAGATCATTCTCCTATACAACTATTATATAGCCATCATCTTGGAGTAATGATTTTTTATAATTCCATTTTATCTTCTTCATTGGAGTTTTAGCTATAAATCTTTGGTTTATTATTTTGGTGGTTGTTTTAGAATATAGGATACTTCTTTAACTTATCATAATCTACCTTCAAGTGATATTATACTATCTTAAGTATTACATAAGAACCTTAACAATGACATACTTCCATGTTTCACTTTTGGCCTTTGCGCTACTGCTGTCATGCATTTTACCTTTACATATTTTACATGTAATGGCACATTATTTTTCACAGTCTATTTTCTTTTGAAAAGATTAACAATAAAGGATAAGTTCTTCCATGTTTACTCATGTAGTTACCATTGGTGCCCTTCATTCCTTGGTGTAGATCCATCTGGTATCAATTTCTCTCTGTCTGAAGGACTTAAACATTTCTTGTAGGGAAGTTCTTCTGGTAATGAATGTTTTCAGCTTCTATCTGAAGATGTCTATTTGTTTTTATTTTCAAAGGACATTTTTACTAGGTACAGAATTCAAGGTTGACAGCTTTTTTTCAGTACTTTAAACATGTTCCACTGTCTTCTCACTTGCATTGTTTCTGACTAGAAATCAACTGTTATCCTCATCTTTGTTCTTCTGTAAGCCTCTCTTCTCTGACTGCTTTTAAGATTTTTCTCTTTATCAGTGATTTTTGACATTGTAATTCTGATGTACCTTTGTGTAATATTTTTCAAGTTTCATGGGTTTGGAGTTTCTTGAGTTTCTTAGATTTGTGTTATGATTGGTAGAATAATAGCTCCCCAAAAATGTCCAAATCCTAATTCCTAAAACCTATTGTATTAGTTTCCTGTGGCTGCCATAACAAATCACCACAAAGACACTAGGTGGCCTAAAACAATAGAAATTTATTCCTCTCATAGTTCTGGAAGCTACAATACAAGTCCAACATCAAGGTGCTGGTAGAGTTAGGCTCCCTCTGAAACCTCTAGGGGATGATCCTTCCTTGCCTCATCCAGATTCTGGTGGCCCTTAGTATTCCTTTACCTTTGGCAGCATAACTCCAACCTCTACCACATTTCCACCTTCCTCTCTATGTGTGTCTCTCTTCGCTCTCATAAGGACACCAGTCATATTGGATTAAGGACTCACTTTACTCCAGGTAGACCTCATTTTAATTTACATGTTAGTTATATCTGCAATGACCCTATTTCCAAATAAGGTCACATTCACAAGGACCACAGGTTAGGCCTTCAACATATCTCTTTATGAGACACATTTAAACCCATAACATCTAAGAATACATTACCATACATCACAAAAGGGACTTTTGTGGGTGTGATTAGGTTAAGGATCTTGAGTTGGGAAGAGTATCCAGCCTTATCTATTAAACCCAGTGTAATCACAAGGGTCCTTATAAGAGGGAGGCAAGAGGTCAGAGTCTGAAAAGAAGATGTGACAGTAGAAAAAGAAATTAGGGTGATGCAGACACAAGCCAAGGACTGCACACAGCCTTAAAAGGCTAGAACAGCCAAAGGACAAATTCCCCTCTGGAGCCTGTAAAAGGAATGCAGTTATGCTGAACTTATATGTTGACTTTAGCTTGTAAGATCCATATCAGACTTCTGAACTCCAGAACCATATGATAATAAATTTGTATTGTCTTAAGCCACTACATTTTTGGTATAGCAACGACAGGAAACTAATACATATGGGTTTATAGCTTGTATCAAATATAGAAATTTTTCAGCCATTATTTCTTCAAATATTTTTTGTTCTTCTCTCTTTTCTCTTCTAGGAATACTCCAATTTCATATATATGAGGCCTTTAAGTTGCCACATAGCTCACTGATCCTCTGTTTATTTTTTAAAAATTCTTTTCTCTCTCTGGTGTTTCATTTTTGGTAGTTCTATTGCTGTCTTCAAATTCACTAATCTTTGCTTCTGCAATGTCCAATTTGCCATGAATCTCATGTAATGTATTTTTTCACCTTTGACATTATAGCTTTCACCTCTAGAAGCTTGATGTGAACTTTTTTCTCTTTTTAATATCTTCCATGTCTCTACTTTATTTTTTGAACATGTGGAATATAGTTATAATGAATGTCCTTGTTTGCTAATCCTAACATCTGTATAAATTCTAGGTTGACTTTGATTTTTTTTTCCTCATTGTGGATTGTATTTTCCTGCTTTTTTGCATGCCTGGTAATTTTTTATTGGATTGTAGTCATTATAAATTGCACCATGTTTGTTACTGAATATTTTTGTATTCCTATTAAATATTTTAAGCTTTATTCTGAGATACAATTAAATTACAAAGAAACAGTTCTGTCCTTTTTGGTCTTGCTTTCAAGTCTTGTTAGGCAGGACGAGAGCAGTGTTTAGCCTAGGGCTATTTCCCTTCACTGAGACAAGACTTTTCTAAGTATTCTACCCAATGCTTCATGGCTGATGGGAACAGGCACTATTCCAGGTCCAGTGTGAGTACCAGATGTCATTTTTCTAACTCTTTTGGGTGATTTTTTCACTAGCCTCTGGTAGTTTCCTCATATGCATGGGGTAATGTCCACTGTCTTGAAAACTGTTACAGTCATGAGTGCTTAATGATAATGGGAATACCTCCTGAGAAATGTGTCATCAGGTAATTTCACCATTGTGCAAATATCATAGTGTACTTACACAAAGCTAGGTGGTATAGCCTACTACATACCTAGTTGATATGGTATAACCTATTGCTCCTAGGCTACAAACCTGTACAATATGTTACTGTACTGAATACTGTAGGCAGTTGTAATGGAATGGTAAGTATTTATGTATCTAAACATATCTAACATAGAAAAGGTACTATAAAAGACAAAAAATGGCAAATCTGTGTAGGATACTTACCATGAATGGAACTTGCATGACTAGAAGTTGCTCTGGTTAAGTCAGTGAGTGAACGGTAAGTAAACGTGAAGGCCTTGGACACTACTGTACTCTCCCATAGTCTTTATAAACACTGTGCAATTAGGCTACACTAAGTTTATTTTTTAAATAGTTTTTATTTTAATAATAAATTAACCTTGGCTTTTTATTTTATAAGCTGTTACTTTTTTTTAACTTTTGACTCCTTTGTATTAACAAGTAGCTTAAAACACAAACATTGTATAGCTATACCAAAATATTTTCTTTCCTTATATTCTTATTTTATAAGCTTTATTTACTTTAAATTTTTTGTATTGTTTTTACTTTTCTAACTTTTTGTTAAAAACTAAGACACAAACACACATTAGCCTAGGGCTACACAGGGTCAGGATCATCAATATAACAGTCTTCAACCTCCACATCTTGTCCCACTGGAGAGTCTTCAGGGGAAATGAACAGGTATGGAACTGTCATCTCCTATGATAACAATGCCTTCTTCTGGAAAACCTTCGGAAGGACCTGCCTGAGACTGTTTTATACAGTTAACTTTTTTTTGGTAAGTAGAAGGAGTACACTCTAAAACAATGATAAAGGGTATAAACCAGTAACATAATTTATTATCAAGTATTATATATTCTACATAATTTTATGTGCTAGACTTTCATGCAACTGGTAGTGCAGTAAGTTTTTTTATACCGCATCAACACAAACATGCGAGTAATGTATTGCACTATGACATTATGAACGATGCCACTAGGCCATCAGAATTTTTCAGCTCCATTATATTCTTATGAGACCACCATTGTATATGTGGTCCATCGTTGACTGAAATTTCATTATGTGGCTCATGACTGTATTTTATATATTATGTGTTTGTTTTAGGTAGAAGGATAAATCTAGTCTTTTTTATACCATCTTGACAGGAGTAAAGCTAAACTTCTTTTTTAGCATAAGAAGCTTTTTTTCAAATCACTCCACTATTTAACACAGATAAGAAGCAAATCTCCTGTGATTGAGAGTAAGAGAAGGGACTGCTAGCTTGAGGAGACCTGCCTATGTAGCTGTTTCTTTGATGCACTCAGCAGTTCCTAAGAGTTTTCCCTTGATTCTTAGAGATTCACAGGGCCCAGTTGGAAAACACTATATCTAGTCAAACCCCTCCTTTTTATACTTGATCAAACTGAACACCAGAGTGGTTATGTAACTTGTCCAAGGTCACAAAGCTAAAACCTAGATTGTAAGATGAAAGGAAGTAATGACTGCACACAAGTAAAGACCTCAAGAATGGAAGCAATTATTACTAGGTGTATCCTTGTATTTCAAATTTCTAGAAGTCTGTGATAGGAACAGGAGAGGGAAAGACTGTGTTTATATAGAAAGGATCTGGCACTAAAGGGCCTCAGTTACAGCTTCCCGTATAAGCCAAGATCATTTCCTGTGGCCCCATCTCCTGAGGAAGGTTCTCATGTCCCCAGCTCAGCTCCCGGGCCAAACTTGTATAAGTGCCTCATGTCTGAAGACTAGAACCCAGGTCCCTGAATCACAGGCAATTGTCTGATCCACTACACCCCATCACTTCCCTTCATTGGTAAAATTCAAAAATCCAGTGAACCACTATTCTTTGCTAACCACCAAATATTTTTAAAAGATTCCCCCAGAACAGTGTATTTGTGATTTTGGCAAAATTTCTTGGGAGCACAGAAAGAGGTCTCAATATCTCCCTAAAACAGCACAGATTCTACATTGCCTAGAACTTCATGTAGTGGCGTGTGGTGTGGTGGTGTTTAGGAAACAAGCTAGAAAAAAGAGATTGATTAAACAGAAGTCTAGGCCCTCACTAAAAACAACAAAACAGGAAGGACATAGGTGCCAAGAGTGTCTAACTCAGATGTATGTCAGCATCTGAGTTAGACGCTCTTGGCACCTATGTCCAAGTGCCAAGATGAGTCTGGATTTGCCCCTCAAAGAATCTCAAACTCCTTGATCTAAGTAAGCAATATTCATAGAACTTGTTCCTGCTTGCTTTCTGGAGAATCTGAAAGCTATAACCATATTTTAAAATAATTTGTAAATTACCAAGAGCTCCTTGGAAATAGGATGATATGTAAGTATATGGTATTACTGTTATGTTAACCATACTTAAGTATGGCTAACCATACTTAAATATTTACAATATTACTTTGAGAGGGATTATCTGAAAAATTCTTAGTGTCTTCTCCAATTAATTTTCCAAACTATAGAGAATTTAATTACTCTGTAGTCTTGCTATATTGCAATCTACTGCAGTCCAAAACTTGGAATACATTTAGAACTCTTTTCATATCAGTGATAACTGAAAGAATTTCAACATAACATAGCTATTCTTACACCATCACATCACAGTGTATACTCAGAGGCAACACAAATAAGGAGAGTTAAATATCTTTCCTGAGGATTCAGTCTTGTCATTTTGTCTAATTCTAGAAGAAAACATTACCAATTAGTTTGATTCATATTTTTGATCTAATTGTTATATATATGTATATACATATTTGCTAGTTCAGCCCTCAAAATATGGTTCATTTTGTCTAAAGCTACTCCATCAGATTAGGATAGCAAGATGTCATCAGATGGGTGGTAATTTTGTGATTTGAACTGCAAGGCTGCTGTGCATGGCTGTACAGGTAGAAATGAGTCCTTGAAAATTGTACTGTGTACCCCCTGCTCCACCATACATGATTGCCTTTATTGTACTTTAATACTAGAAGAAAACAATAAATCAGGAAAGGGAATATGGAAAGTAAGCACATATGGGAATATAAAGAAGCTAGGCAACAGAATGCCTCCAAAATATATGTCTATACAGATAACTGATCTGTGTTATATATTTTATATTTGTGTGTCTATGTGCCAAATAGATTATATTTCCTATATAAATATATTACATTTACCCATATTAATAATATATATTTAACACATACACATTATATGGGTAAATTTATTGAATCCCTAGTACTGGTCATATAACAGACACTCCATAAATATTTCAAATACATGAATGAAAATATACGTACTCTATAGCTGTACACTGTGGCAATTAAACTAAGATAAACTGCTGCTAATTTTGATCAGGATGAAGATAGACTTTTGTCAATTTTCATCCAGTCAGAAATGCCCAGGAGGTTCAGAAGACTCCAGAAGAATTCATAACCTAGAGTCACAAGCACAGGTGTGACCAAAGTGCTTTCTAAGCACAAATTAACTGGATGCTCTATAACATGTACCTAAAACTATTTAATTCCAAAATGTCTGTGCCTGAAACTCAAAGACAATTGTTTTTGCTTTGATTGTATTGTCACAGGTAAGGTTGCTGTCTAAGAATGGTCATTATGGAATGGAGGAATGAATTATTGGTCTAAGAATCAGAAAGAAGAACTGCTTTTCCCACCCAGCTTTGGAACTAACAAGCTGATGACACTTGGTCCAGTCCCTTCGCTGCAGACCTTAATCTGTAAACTTCACAGTTGGATTTAACAATCCACAAGGTCCCTTCAAGCTATGCAGAAATTTATTTATTGTATAATAAAATATTATTATTTATTTAGATTTGACCCTGTCAAATCAATAAGGTTAATAAAATTAAAAATTATGACCATAAGAAAATATATTAAAAATAAGTGAAAATGGCCATACTGCCCAAAGTAATTTACAGATTCAATGCTATCCCCATCAAGCTACCAGTGACCTTCTTCACAGAACTGGAAAAAACCACCTTAAACTTCATATGAAACCAAAAGAGAGCCCGCATAGCCAAGTCAATTCTAAGCAAAAAGAACAAAGTGGGAGGCATCACACTACCAGATTTTAAACTATACTACAAGGCTACAGTAATCAAAACAGTGTGGTACTGGTACCAAAACAGAGATATAGACCAATGGAACAGAACAGAGGCCTCAGAGGCAACATCACACATCTACAATCAACTGATCTTTGACAAACCTGACAGAAACAAGCAATAGGGAAAGGAGTCCCTGTTTAATAAATGGTGTTGGGAAAACTGGTTCCACATTTTATTTTATCTAGTCTACTGTTGATGTGCATTTAGTTTCATTCTGTCTTTGCTATTGTGAATAGTGCTGCAAGGAACATACACATGCATGCG
>CAUYQU010099170.1:0-73928 GCA_963574635.1 Cheracebus regulus
AAGAAAGGAAAGAAAGGGAAGAAAGGAAGAAAGGAAGGAAAGATAGTCATGTGCTTTGATCCCACGTGGGTGGGACTGAGACCTGCTGAATACTCACACCTGAGGGTAGATAAACGCTGTTGCTTTTGAAAGAAGAAACCACTCTGGCCCTCCAGTGCAGTGTTCTTGTGACTCCCACTGACAAATATCTGTTGGGCGTTAGGTCTGTGTGCATCGCAGAGGCCCCTGGAGCATTCAGAGTGAAAAGCCCCAGAGAACATTCCAAGGTGGGCTAGGCTGGAAGCACAGACCATGTGAAAAGAAAGGGGTGCACCCTGACACCCAGAAACATGGGAGAGCTTATTGAAGAAATTGCTCGTTTCTGTTCAACATCTTCATCAAGGACTTGAAAAAAAGCACAGAGGGGACATGTGTAAAATGTTCGGATATTATTCAACCTCAAAAAAAGAAGGAAATTCTACAATTTGCCTCAATGTGGGTGAATCTGGAGGACATTGCTAAGTGAAATAAGCTAGGCATAGAAAGGTATTAGTAACCACCATACAATCACACTCGTATGTAGAATGCAAGAGAGTCAAACTCAAAAGCAGAGAGTAGCTTCGTGGCTACCAGGGGCTGGGGTGGGGGCCGGGGAAGGGCAGATGCTGATCAAAGGAATCAGCCGGAGGAGAGGAACAGGTTCTGGGAAACAGGAAGGAAGCCTGCCTGGAGGGAAGCCTGCGGTGTTAAGCTGGTTTTTGTTGCTATAAAGGAATACCCCGCCGGGTGCGGTGGCTCAGGCCTGAAATCTCAGCACTTCGGGAGACCAAGGTGGGCAGATCACCTGAGGTCAGTTTGAGACCAGCATGGTGAAACCCTGTCGTTACTAAAAATACAAAAACAAATTAGCTGGGTGTGGTGGTGTGCACCTGGACTCCCAGCTACTTGGGAGGCTGAGAGGTAGGAGAATCGCTTGAACCTGGGAGGCAGAAGTTGCAGTGAGCTGAGATTGTGCCACTGCATGCCAGCCTGGGCAACAGAATGAGACTCCACTGTAAAAGAAAAAAAAAAATACATACCTGAGGATGGGAAATTTATAAAGAAAAGAAGTTTATTTGTCTCATGGTTCTGTAGGCTGTACAGGAAATATGGCTTCCACATCTGTTCCTGGCGAGGCCTCAGGAAGCTTCCAATCATGACGGAAGAGGACAGAAAGCAGGTATCTCGCCTGCAGGGACAGGATCAAGACAGTGGGTGGGGTGAGATGCCACACTCTTTTTTTTTTTGAGACAGAGTCTCATTCTGCTGCCCAGGCTGGAGTACGGTGCCACGATCTCAGCTCACTGCATCCTCCGCCTCCCAGGTTCAAGGGATTCTCTTGGCTCAGCCTTCTGAGTAGCTGAGATTGTAGGTATATGCCACCATGCCCAGATAATTTTTGTATTTTCAGTAGAGACGAGGTTTCACCATGTTGGTCAGGCTGGTCTTGAACTCCTGACTTCTTGATCTGCCTGCCTCAGTCTCCCAAAGTGCTGGGATTACAGGTGGGAGCCACTGCACACGGCTGCCACACTCTTTCAAACAACCAGGTCTCACAGGAATTCAGAGCAAGATCTCACTCATTACCTCAAGGCTGGGACCAAACCATTCATGAGGGATCCCCCCCATGACCCAAATAGATCCCAAAGGGCCCTACCTCCAACACTGGGGGCCAGATTTCAACGTGAGATTTGGAGGAGACAAACATCCAAGCCGTATCACCTGCATGTTTCCGGGCTGGGTCAATAAATGGATGTCCATGGGTTCAATAAACCCTGAGATTGTTGGGGTGGAGGGACATCCCCTGGGAGGAGGGGTTACTGGCTACACCCCGACCAGGCCAGCCCAGGTGAAGTGACAGACACTAACTGACTCAGCATTCAGAGGGGAGCCACCAGGCTAGTGAGAGGTCAGGCAACTGAGTCCAGTGTGGGAGGGCTGGAGGAGCTGGAGAGAAAAGCCTGGAGGCAGAGCCCCTGGGTTCAAAGAACAAGGATGCTCTGGTCCGAAGCCAGGGCCTCGGATCAAACATCGGGGCAGCTGTTCAAACTAGGGAAGAGCTTGGGTCCACGCTGTCCTGCCGTGGAGAGGGCTGCCCCAAAGCTTTGTGTTCATGTTGTAGGGCCTGGCACAGTGGTCAGGAATGCGACCCCTGAGGTGTGATCCAGGCCACCATACAGCACCAGTTAGACCTTTGATGGTTTAGCCAAAGCCTCTGAGTCGCAGGGCCTCATCTCAAAATAAGATAACCCTGCAAGAGAGTTGTAGTGCCCAGGCCATTTTAAGCCCATGTTGGTGATTTTGCATTGAGGTGGAGGCTGCCAGTCACCTGCCAGGAAACCTTGGCTGGAGGCTCCTGTAACAGCATGGGAGAGCCAGCCTCTACGCCCTTCCAGCTCTGATGTTCCGAGAAGCTGCAGTTCCTGATGGCAGCTTCAAAGCGTGTTTCCACGTATCCTCTCCTAAAAATGTCAGAAAAGGAGTCGGTCTGAAGGGTGTTCAGGGGAAATGAATGTGGACTGTGAGGTCTTACCTGGTGATAGTGGATTGTAGATTTGGCCAAATGGTCCTGTGCCTGGCACCCTCTGGACACACGGTGGTTTCTGGAAGGACTCCCCATCTTGCTTTCCCTCCATCCTGTCTGAGTCGGGCGGGACTGTCGCCTACTTACACGACTGCACCCAGCTCCTACCTGGGCACTTGTTTCTTCAAAGGCCTCTAGAAAGATCTTTCCAAATCTCCGCTCCGATCAAGCCCCTCCCTGGTCAGCAGCCCATGCTGGGCCTCTCCCGTCTGGGAGTCAAGGCCCCTGTGTGTGCCCCCATCTTCTCAGCTTAGCCTGGGAGTAATTTCCTTGCGCTCCAGGCAATGTGCTCCCTCTCTCCCAATTCCCAAAGTCCAGACACGCCCGGAGCTTTCTGGACCCCCGGCTTCCACTTACAGAATTGCCTCCACTCTTGAAGGTCCAGCATAAGCATCAGCTCCCTCACAAACATCTTGGAATGTAAACCTCCCTCTTACAATTTACCCCTGAATCTCACTGATCTGTACTTATTACCATTATTTTTTTTGAGATGGAGCTTCACTCTGTCGCCAGGCTAGAGTGCAGTGACATGATCTTGGCTCACTGAAACCTCCACCTTTCGGGTTCAAGCGATTCTCCTGCCTCAGCCTCTGAAGTAGCTGAGATTACAGGTGCCCACCACCATACTCGCTATTTTTTAATCTATTTTTAATTTTTTTTATTTTTAGGAGAGACTAGGTTTCACTATGTTGGCCAGGCTGGTCTCAAACAGCTGACCTCAGGTGATCCACCTGCTTCGGCCTCCCAAAGTGCTGGGATTGCAGGCGTGAGCCACCCTGCCCAGCTCTCATTGATCCTTATTTGCAAACCTCGGAGCATTTGCTTCACTGGCCTGGTGTCAGCCTGCATGTGCAAGGAGTCCCCTGGGATACGCATCTGTCTTCTCTGCATCCCCTCTTGAACCTGAAATATCCTCTTGCCTGCAAGGACTCAGTAGACATTTGCTGGATGGAATCAGGTCACTTCTTTCTCTCTTGTTAGGTGATGAGCACCCTGACTGTAGGAAGTACGTCTGCAGCTTCTCCTACTTCCCCCAACGTGCGTCTGGGATGAAGACAGGTGACAAATAAAAACTGTTAATACGTAGTTGCCGTTATCAAGCCCTCAAGGGCTTCACATATGATAGCCCTGGGCATTCAGCCAGCCAGTGGGGTAGATACTGTGGTTTCCATTTCATGGCTGTGGAGGGTGAGCAGCCACCCATTTCTGCTGCTTTTCCCTGATCAAAGAGCCCATGAATTTGGATTGATTCACTGAGGCAAATCCAGATATGCTTGACCTCACATCCTGTGTTCTTTCCATGACTCATCATCGGCACTCACGGGGAAACCAGGCCCCAGCCATCGCCCAGGAGCTCTGTGGACACACGCAGGACCTGTGTCTACCTGGTACACAGCTGTGTCCTCACGGTCTGGCCCAGGCTTGGCACAGAGTAGTGGGTCCTTAATAAATATTTTTCAATGAGCAAATAAATAGGCGGCAGAGCGCTCAAGCAGGGACAAGCGAGAATAGTGTGTTAGCAGCAAATAATGAAATGAAAACCCCATGAGTCTGAACTGCAGAGGTTTTAATATGCATGGCCCTCAATGAGAAGCACTGACTCATCACAGAAGTACAAAAAAAAAAGAAAGAAAGAAAGAAAGAAAAAGAAAATCTGGGCAATACCGAGGCAGGAAAAGCCATTTAGCATGAAATAGGACAGGAGGAGAACCCAGCAGCAGGCATTGCACAGAAATGAACAGGTAAATTTATAGGAAGCCCAAGTGAGTTATCCTGAAAGAGAACATGAACAACCTTAGAAATGTGCAAGGCACTTCCATTCTGGATATTTACGGGGGAGGCAGGGACGTCTCTCTCAGGCAGAGCATCGGGAGTGAGGCTGAGGGTCTGTACGAAGAGAGACGATAACTGGGTCCACCCTTTGGCCGCTGTGACCCTGGATCTCATGAAGGTACCCAGAGCCAGCCATTGCAGTAGCCGCAAGCCCTCACGCTAATTCAATGGAGATAATTGCCCCAAACACGCCTCCACCCGTCACTCTCCACCACACTCAGGGGCTTCCGAAGCTCGCTCTTGTCATTAAAGACAGCTTAGCCTCCAGGTGCTTGGAGTGGAGCTGACAGTCCCTAGCCAGCTGGACACAGCACCTCTGGTCTCTTTATTTCTACTTATTTTATCTCTTTGCCTACACACCATTTCCCAAGACAAGCTCAGTGTCCAGGACTCTATGTCTTGATAGATGGCATTTTCCCTGGACCTCTCTTCTGTGGTTGTTTTTCCCTGATACTGGAAGTGTACATGTGAGATTGTGTATAAGTGTGTGTGTGCCTGTGTGTGTATGTGTGTGCAAGTGTAGGTGTGTGCATGTGTGTGAGTGTGAGAGTGTGTGTGTATGTGTGAGTAGGTGTGCATGTGTGAGTGTGTGTGAGAGAGGGTGTGTATCTGTATGAGAGTGGGTGTGCATGTGTGTGTACATGTGTGTGTAAATGTGAGTATGTGTATGTCTGTGAGGATGTATGTGTGACTATATGTGTGACAGTATGTGAATGTGAGTGAAAATGTGGAATTATGTGCATATATGTGTGGGGGAGTGTCCATGAGTTTGTGTGTGAGAGTATGTGTCAGTGTGAATGTAAAAGTATGTGAGTGTATGTGTGTGAATGTGAAAGTATGTATGTGTGTGAATGTGTGTGTGTGTGCAAGTGTGGGTGTGTGCATGTGTCTGTGAGTGTGTGTGAGAGGGTGTGCATCTGCGAGAGTGTGTACATGTGAGAATATGTAAATGTAAGTGTGTGTATGTGTATGTATGTGTGAGAGTGAAAATATATGATTTTGTGTGTATATGTGTGAGTGTGTGGGAGGGCGTCTATGTGAATGTGTATGTGAGTGCGTATGTACATGAGTGTGTATGTGCGTGAATGTGAGTGTGTGTATGCACACATGAGCATGTGAACAGCCCACAGAGACTAATCCCCTGGAGGAGAGAGTCTATGGCACCACGTGCGGAAGGCACTCTGTTCAGAGAATGGCTGGCTGCCATGTTTCAGGGAATGGACTCGTCCCTCTGTCAGAGTCACCAGCTACGTCTGCGGCTGCCCCGTCCTTTGGTGAATGTGCACTGATGCTTCTTGGCATGAGACGCAGACAGGCCCACACTTTGGGAAAGTGGCCAGAACCTGAGAAGTACGTGTTTCTTTTCTCACTAAGAAGAAACCCGAGGTCTAACCATGATGTCATAAGAATGATTGTTTAGAGGCCTGGCATGAGACCAATTACCAGTCCAACCTGACTCACTGGTCCTTTCAAATCCAATACTGTTTCTTAAAATAAACACTGAAAATGACTTCATTCAGGGAAGGGCAGGTTGTGGCCATTTAATTATGGGTACAGATTAATTAATGAATAAAATATACTCTGGCTAAATTGTGAGATTATTTTCAATTTTTCCTTAGAAAGTAGTATTCCACTGATGTAACCTGGGACGTGGATTTTATCCTAAAACAAGGATGGCTTTGTGACTGCAGAAGACAAAATGAAACTAAAGAGCTCTCTCATTGACACTAAGGCAGTGTGGGCTCTGGCTGTCCTGACTCTACCATAATTTTCAAAAAATTAAGCGTTACAAACACCTTGCAAGTAGAGTGATATCAGTTGTCACAGTGGATAACGATGGTCTTGCCCTGATAGCCAGACCTCAGTCAGTTTACAGTCCCCACAGCTCATTGCTGAGATTTCCAAGGATATGGACAAGGAAGATGTGAAGTTAGAAAGAACGGAAGAAACAACAGCTGAGGGCTTCAGAATCGTCTGGGGTTGATCAAGAGCTGCAAGCTGATCAGTGCTGGTAACAGGTGCTGATAACTCCAATGCACATGGCCGCTGGAGTGAGTGCTTAACACAGTGAGCGTCCAGACGTTAAAACTACCATAGGCCGGGTGGAAGGGCTCACGCCCGTAATCCCAGCACTTTGGGAGATCCAGGGAGGAGGATCACAAGGTCAGGAGATCGAGACCATCCTGGCCAACATGGTGAAACTCTGTCGCTACTAAAATACATACAAAAATTAGCTGGGTGTGGTGGTGCGTGCCTGTAGTCCCAGCTACTTGGGAGGCTGAGGCAGAGGAATTGCTTGAACCCGGGAGGCAAAGATTGCAGTGAGCCAAGATTGCAGCACTACATTCCAGCCTGGTGAGAGAGTGAGACTGTCTCAAAAAAAATTACCATAAAAGGTGGGTACCATTATTACCCCCCCTTTTGCAGGTGAGAAAGATGGAGACGCTGAGAGGGTAAAGTCAGTTGCCCAAGGTCAAACCACCCGGTCTCTCTACCTCAGTTGCTCCTGCCCACCATGCTGTGAAATGGGAGGTGCACATACTCTGGGTCTGAAAAAGATTGGCTGAATGGATGGTGAGAAAGAGGTCTCCGAAGAGCAGGGAGAAGAGAAAGCCCTGAGGTTCACGGTAGACAGTGCAAGATGTCACCAGAGTCGACTGAGTTTGGTGAAACTCAGAGACGCGGCTCAGTTGGGGAGGAGACAAGAGCCGCTCGCAGTGACTCAGTGGGAGAACCCATGTCTGAGCCCCATGCCTGCCTCCTAGCTTCCAGGGACACAGCTAGGCCCTGCGGGAGTCTCCTTGACATTTGGAAATCTCTGGGCCCATCCTGCTGTCATCTGGAATTCTTGGTGCCATCTAGTAGCTACGAGGTCATCAAGCCTTACAGAATTTCTGAAGGAAAAAGAGAGCATTTGAGAAATGAGGGCCTTACCCCCACTGCCAAAGAGAAGAGCGAGGAACACACAGGTTAATTAATTTTTCCTGAGGTCTCACCAAGAGTCAACTGCATCACTGGATAAGAACATTTCACTCTAATGATTTTGTGAAGGCTGGACTCCGCGTCCACCTTGGTGTTTTCCAAGCCACCACAGCACTCCTGCTGCAGCACGGCCCAGGTCCCATCCACTTCTTGCACCAATTATTCCACTTGAAGCTGTCAGTGCCGTCTTAAGAATGATGAAATTCCCTGAAACGTGTGATTTCATCTGATTCACAGAGAACAGGAGCACGTGGAGGGGAGGAGCGCACCGTTGGAGGAACACAGAGGGAAGCTGGTGGGAGACGGAGAGGTGAGTGGGGCCAGGCGCTCTTCTCTGTACTGCGTAGAAGTCTGATCTCTACGGCCTGGTGGCTCCTGGCTGTGGGCTCTCGAGTGCTCAATAGCTTACGTGGGTGCTGCTGTGGTCTCCCCGGCAAGTCACTAGGGAGCGTGGCGACTGGCTTCAGACGCCTGGAAGGTAGCCACTGAGCCATGAGAAGATGCTTCCTGGTCCAGACGAGACCCGGCGGGAGGTGGAGGTGGGACAGCGGAGTTCCGAGATATTCGGAGGATAAACTGGATCCAGTATGCTCCCTGCTCCTTGGCACATGGATCTATCGGGGATCTCAGAGGCTTCACCCCCAGTGCTGCCAGGAACTGCGCCCACCTCCTCCTCTCAGCCTGGCCAACTCTAGTTCAGCCAGGAGGCCTCCTGTGTCTCCTCACTGCCTGCTGAAGGCTTCCTGTCTGGAGAGGCCCCGCAAGGCTGGTGGGAGCCATTCTCTGCACCAAGACCGCAGTGTGCTCACTTCTGCACGGCGGCTCTCTGTGCTGTAATGTACCCATCTGTCTCTGCTCTCTTGGGTACAGCACAGCCTCTGTTGTGCTCGCAAGTACTCTGATGGCATCCACGTTTCTGGAGAAGAGCGTCCCTCAGTGAGTATCCACTGAGTGCGGGAATGTTTGAGGGAGTGAGTGAATGACTGCATCACCAATCTGCAGCTTGGGGGTGACAGACACAGGGTGCTTCATAAGCACCCTTTCCGTGAGTGTTTGAGGGACTCCGCTGTGACTACCAGCCCTTGGCTATTCTTCTTTAGCAAAGAGAGCCCTTCTGTTTCTGCCTCTGCAGTGGATATGACTATGTGACCTCAAGGCCCCTTTAGCCTCCATGGTGGGTTGAACAGGCGTCCTGAAAGGGGACCTACATCAGGTCTGAATTCCTGGCCCCTATAAATGCTACCTTATGTGGCAAAAAGGACTTTGCAGATGTGATTAAATCAAGGAGCTTGAGATGGGGTGATTTTCCTGGATTATCCAGTTGTATCCTAAAAATGACATCACAAGTGTAAGAGGGGGGGCAGAAGGAGAGGTCCCTATGGAAGAAGAGAGGGCAGAATGACCGCTGAAGTGAGGTGCCATCCTGGAGCTTGAAGATGAAGGAAGCGGCTGTGGACCAAGGAACATCAATCCAGAAGCTGGAGAGGCAGGCAAGGGATTCTTCCCTAAACTTGCCAACAGGAATTAGCCCCGCTGATGCTTCAACCGACTCATTGACATGGATTTCAGATTTCTGACCTCCAAACCTAGGGGAGTACATGTGCAGGCTTTAAGGCAGCAGCATAGGCAGGGGTCACACACTCCTGCCTGGTCCCTTCTCCTCTTGTGGGAAGAAGTGACCAGGACACCGGTGTCCCCTTTGGACCACAGGTGGGCACCTGGAGCTGCTCTCCTGCTGGGTGGGGCCTTCCACCCAGCTTCCCAAGCCCCACTTGTCCTTAAGTCCATGGGCCAAGCCCTCAGCATTGTAAATTAAATTCCAAGGACAGCACTGGTTTCTTCCCTGACTCAGTCGCTGTGACTCATATGAAGTCCAGGGTAGGGGGAGGCGGCCCTTGTCCCCAGACCACATGGCCTCGGTGGATGCCACTCTGTCTCTCCCATCACTACCAACAGCAAAAGCTGTGTTCCTTTAACAAGGAAGTCACGGCAAGCTTGCTTGTGTGTCCTGGTCATTAACCTCATGACTGTCTTCTCTTTCTTGCCATCAAACTTTCTATTTACCAGATGATGCTCAATCGATGTCATCACGAACACAAATCGAAGTACTTAGACATGGGCACAGATGTTCGTGCCCAGGCACTTACTTCTTTCAAATTTGTTGCAGGAGTAAGGGGACCACGCAGAGTGAGGCTTGCAGTTCTTTAGGTTACTATCATATCTACATTCACTACCCACAGGGAAGGTCTTGAAACTACACAGTCATCCCATTTCTATTTAAAGTAATCAGACTGTTAGTAAGAAGCTGGATTACCTGCCCACATATCTGAGCAGACTGACCCTGCCGGAAACACTGGCTTGGCCCCGCCTGGGTTGCAGTGTGGTGGGAAGGGAGGCCCTCACGTCTGAGCGATGAGGGCCATGGCGAATTTCACAAACAGCCGTCCCCTAGAATCACACTGGAATATCTGGGTTCCTTCCACCGGGTCCCTTACCTCTCCTCCTAGCTGCCAGCACGATCTGCCCACTATTAACAGCTCAGCAGATGGTGCGTAAAATAGCAAGCCACTTCCAAAACTACATAAACTCCCCAACTCTAAGAGGCAAATAAAGTCTGATTAATCATCTGAAACAGAAGCTTCAACATCCAGCTCATCAAAAATGCGATTATTTCTGTCCATGTTTGAATATTTTCTGGAACAGCAAGAACATGCATATCCAGGGTTGACAGCTCCTGGCTGGGCGAGAATGGAGAGCGGTTACCCTCCGCGGCCCCTGGCGAGGGCTGCCACTGAATCCTCATTTCTTTCTCATTTCTCTCTTTTTTGTTAGCCACCTACAAGTGCCCCGGCCACGGTGCATGCGCGCCTCGTGGAGAGCACACAGCACACCATTTAGCGCTTGCCAGTCTCCCGAGGCTGCTGTGACAAATTTTCATGAGAAATGTATTGTTTCACAGATTTGGAGGCCAGAAGGCAGCACTTGCTCCGAAGACTCCAGGGAGAACTCCTGCCTCACCCGGCGTCTGGTGGCCCGGCGTCTGGTGGCCTGGCGTTCCTGGGCTTGCAGCAACACTAGTGCTGCATCAGTTTCTCCTCCGTCTCCAGGTGGCCTTCTTCTCCGTGTCCCACCTCTTCATCTCTCTGTCCCTTTGCCTGGGAAGGACACTTGTCATTGAATTTAGGGCTTACCCTGATCCAGGACGATCTCACCTTGAGACCCCCAGCTTCATTACATCTACAGAGACGTGACTGCCGAATAAAATCACCTTCAGAGACTCTTTGAGGGGCCACGATTCAGCCCCTACAGCTTCCAATCTAGCTAGCCTGCTATTGCTGGCCCAGATGCATTTACTTCTTGGAGAATAAAATTACCATCATGTTTACAAAGTGAATATGCATTGCTGTGGGTGAGCATAAGGACCCCTGAGTCGAATTCAGGGAGAGGAGGCACCTGGGCTGGCTCCTGCAGGGGCTGTGTGTTTCACTTTAGCTCCTGGCCACTGGCCACCACCACCTTGCCTCCGAGTCCTCATGAAGGTCTAGGGTGCCTTGAACAACCTAACTTTATTCTCTCAAAGTTCCAGAGGCTGGAAGTCCAAGATCACAGTGTTGGCAGGGCCAGCTTCTTCTGCGAACTTAAGTTATCCGAAAAGGATTTTGGAGGAAAGAGATGTGATTCCAGCAGTTTGCAAACCTGGGAGACACAACATTCCCTTCCGGAGAACAAAGGGAAGGCTTAGGTTTTATAACAGACCAGATTCCCAATCAGGTGTGCTTATGCAAATGAAGGATTGAAATCCACTGAGTTCTGATTGGTTGACACAGCTGAGCCCTGATTGTCTGAGGCAGGTAAGCTTTTGATTGGTTGGTTCAATTGAGCTCTGAGGTCCCACAGCTACATAGACATGTGGGTTTTCGAGGCACTCAGAGTACACGTGTGATCTCTAGTCAGCCAAAGTCCGCTTGGCTATGTTTTAAATTCAGGCCCAATTAGCCACTTGGGATCCATCTTGAACGATTGCCTCCTTCAGGTTCACATCTGTTCACATTTGTCCACACGTCGGAGGCCCCTCTCCTGGCCTGGTAGACGCTGTCTTCTCTCCAGGCCTCACATGGGAGTCCCTCTGTGAGTGTCTGTGTCCCCATCTCTTCTTCTTAGTCCTATTGGATTAGATTCCACTGTAAAACCTCATTTTACCTATTCCTTAAAAGCTCTATCTCCAAATATGGTCACTTTCTGAAGTACTGTAGGTTGGGACTTCAACATA
Source organism: Cheracebus regulus (assembly GCA_963574635.1). Classification (NCBI taxonomy): domain Eukaryota; kingdom Metazoa; phylum Chordata; class Mammalia; order Primates; family Pitheciidae; genus Cheracebus; species Cheracebus regulus. The sequence goes on from CAUYQU010099170.1 coordinate 11,688, forward strand.
TACATCTGGGGGGCCATAATTCAGCCACAAACATCCTCTAAAGCAATGCTACAAGTGTGTGTCCTTGCTCTAAATTCACATGACATGTATGGAGCCACTGCTGGGGCCTGCCTTGTGCTGGGGATGGAAGGCAGGGAGCGAGGCATTCAGCTTGGCAGGGGGAGCGGGGATGGAAGGCAGGGAGCAAGGCATTCAGCTTGGTGGTGGCCTTGGTGGAGCTGCAGTCGAATGACAGAGGCTGCGTGCACCAGCTGTCCCATGATTCTCCCGTGGGGGTTCAAGGAAGGGAGGACCACCCTGGAGACACCTGGTGTAGCCGTCTGGCCTCAGGAGGAGGCAGGTACGCACACAGTGGTGCCAGCTGGTTATCTTACAGGCTCTACCTTCCCCAGGTGTTGCACTGTGGGAAGAAGTTCCTGGATGTCACCTATTCTCCCCCAGACCCAGACCTTATCTCATAGTCCTGCTGACAGCCTAAACAAGAACTGTTAGATTTACAAAACAAAACAAAACAGCACAGGATGCTGGTTCAAGTTCAAGTTCAGATTAAAAAGATACTGCTTTAGTAGAATGAATCTGTATGAGTCAGCTTGGTTGCTGTAACAAGTACCATAGGCCAATGACTTTAACAACAGGGGTTCACTTCTGATGGTTCTGGAGACCAGGGAGTCCAGGATCAATGTGCTGGGAGGGTAGGTTCTATTCCAAGGGCTCGTCTGTTGCTGGCTGGCTGGTGGCTGGCAGCCTGCTGTGTGCTCACACGACCTCTTCTTCGGGAGAGAATGAGACCATTCGCTGGTGTCTTTTCCCATAAGGACGCTAATCCTAGGGCACCAGGGCTCCTCTTCATGACTTCACGTAACCTTCATCACTTCTGCAGAGGCCATCTCTCCAAATGTGGCCTCATTGGGGGTTAGGGCTTCAGCAGGTACATACTGAAGGAATATAACGTTCAGTGTATAAAGAGTCCCAGATATTGCAAGGAACAAAATTCTACTAAAAACATTCATTGTGTACCTGAAATTCTGACTCTGAAATGAACACATCATCTTGTCTTTTCTCTGGCAGCCCTAACTTAAATGCAGCCTTCATTCAGAGGGGCAGACAGGACCCAGGGGCCAGAGACTTAGACCTCTTAGGGGTTCCCCAAGTCCCAAATGCGTCTATACTAAAAATACACTAAGCACACACACTTCCCTGTCCCCAGGCACTGGATGGCTCTCTGAAGAAAATCTATGAATACGGCTGGCTCAGCTTGTGTTGGTCTGGCAAGAATGGTCAGGCTTGGAAGCAGGTACCTGTAACGTGAATCCCTGGTAGGAGTCCCAGGTGCCAATTTTGAGAGAACACATTTCTGAGGGTCTGTAGAGGGTTGCAGACATTATATGTGGATCTACAGACACAAACATCTGGTTTACCACAAACACCTGCTGATGGAAAGTCCCCTCACCCTGCACAGACCCCTCATGCACTGGCAGACCCAGCAGGCTGACACAGGGAAGGATTGTCTTAGCAGCCCCTCCTCTAACTTCCAAAATTATTTTTAGTCATAACCATGTTACAGTCTTGACCCATTCTTTAAGTTCTAAAATAATTGACAATTTTCAAAGAATACATTTCCAAGATATCAGAACTCAGTGAAATAGTTCATGTGTGAGATGAAATTTGCATGTGCCAAATAAAAATGTTACACCAGGAGGTCTGCAGCCTGCTTCTCTGTTTGGAATTTTACATGTGGGTAAAAACCTCAAGTGGCCACACAGAACCTGGAGCTCCCATGTTCTGGGCTCCCTCTCTCTGTGCAGTCCCCGTGCTGTGGCTGTTCGCTGTAAATCAGCTCCTCGGACAAAAGCACTTGAGGTGACGCAGGGCAAGGCCATCGACACGCTCTAAGGTCACACGCATGTGATCTTTTGCTAAAAACCAACCCATATGGCTCAGCCCACCTGCACTGGGGTCTACTGTCTACCCAGATTTTTTTTAAAAAATCAAAGTTCACGTAGAAAATAACATTTGTTAAAGGTTGAGTAATACAACTAAGTTAATTTGAAGTTGTGTTAGTCAAGGTTCTCCAAAGACACAGCACCAATAGGATAAACGTGTGTATGTGTATGCACATACATCTCTCTATATATTTGCATCTATAGGGACAGAGCTGGGGCGGGGAGGGAGAGAAAGAAAGGATGGGGAGAGGTTTATTATAAGGAAGTGGTGGCCAGGTGCAGTGGCTCACACCTGTAATCCCAGAACTTTGGGAGACCAAGGCGAGAGGATCACCTGAGGTCAGGAGTTTGAAACCAGCCTGGCCAGCATGGCAAAACCCTGTCTCTACTAAAAAATACAAAAATTAGCAGGCATAGTGGTGCACACCTGTAGTCCCAGCTACTCAGGAGGCTGAGGCAGGAGAATCACTTGAACCCGGGAGGCGGAGGTTGCAGTGAGCTGAGATCACACCATTGCACCCCAGCCTGGGCAACAGACTGAGTCTGTCTCAAAAAACTAAAATAATAAAACAAATAAGGAAGTGGGATTAGGGAAACTGAGAAGTCCTGTGGTCTGCCCTTACACGCTGGAGACCCCTGAGAGCTGGTAGTGTAAGTTCCTGCCTGAGTCCGAAGGCCTGAGAGCCCGAGGAGCTGGCAGTGTAAACCCCAGTCCCAAGGGAGGAGAAGACCACTGTCCCTGCTCTTTCTGGCAGAAGGAAACAAAAGAGGGGTGAATTCCTGCTTCCTCAGCCTTTGTTCTTTTCAGGCCCTCAAGGGATTGGAGGAGCGTCTTCCTCACTGATCCTACCCATTCACATGCAAATCTCCCCCAAACACCACCACAGAGACATCTAAAAAGAACATTTAATTGGGCACTGAATTTGACACGTGAAATTAACCAACACTGAAGTGTATAACTATTGACATATCTATGTATATATGCACATGCAGGAGTGTATATGCATGTGTGTGTGTATGTGCATATATCTGTGTGATTAAAACTCAATGCCAAATAGAGAAATTGTTTGGCATGTAGACCAAGAAAGGTTTTTTTTCCCACAGGTGAGGGATATTTTATTACTAGGAGTGTTCAAAATTGCCAATGAAAAGTGACAATAAAGAGCCTGCTGGCTTTTCCTGGGTTTTATACTGGGTGTTAAATTCTCTGCAGACAATATTCTCACTTAATGTCTATGTTGAAAGCTGCTGTTCCTGCCACCCCGGCCTCGGGGCCCCACCCCTTTCCTCCCTGTCCCTGGGAAAGTCTCCAGAACTTCTGGGTCTTGATTTGGGAGAGTCAAAGATGTTCGGGCTGACCCAAAAAGCTGACTCTTCCAATCAGCCTAGGCTCCAGTCCTGCCTCAGTCATGGTCTTCAGCACGCCAGGACGTCCCCAGCCATGTGCCAAATGTTGTCCTTAGATTATTGACTGATTCGTGTCCCACCCTTTAGGGGATGTGTGGCTATCCCATTTTACGGATGAAGAAACTGAGGTCAGAGGAGAGGAGGTGACTTGGAAAGCCACACAGCTGCCAAGGAGCGGAGCCATGCTCAGGACCAAGGCTGCTGCCTCTGAGGCCCAGTTCTCGTCCACATCAGCGGGACGCCCCTCCCTTGTGGTTTAGCCAGGCTCTCCTCTTAGAGCCTACATCTGTGAGATTGTCCCAGGTGTCAACTGCTCTTTCTGCAAAGTTAAAGTCTCTTTGGGGGTCTCGGGAGTGAGTGCTGACTCTCTGGGGCTGAGAGCTGACCAGCCTTGCCGGCCACTGCTGGACTTCCCAGCATTGCTGACACTGGGGCTGGGACTGCAGTGCCCACGAAGCAGGGTGATGGGTCAGTGGAAGGCAGGGGCCGCCTGAGCTGCCGGCATGGCTGGACCTGTGGCATGGGGACATCCCTGGACCACCCAACTTCCCTGATCATATCACCTGGAAGTTCAGATCTGTCAGAGGTGTCTGGCCTTATTCGTTCCTCTTTCTCATTATTTGGGAAGCAGAGTAGAATTTGTATCTCTTGACCATAGGCACATGCTATAGTCCCTGCACCCCTGGTCTCTGGGCACTATCTCAGGAGAGTTCTCCACCCTATCCGAGTGTAAGGCTGTCCAGTGAATGAAGGACTCCAGTTACAAGGCACTCAAGGCATCCTGTCTTTGTGTTTGCTGAATCACTAGGACTTCTCTTCTGGCAGAGGACGTGGGAGGGGCCTGGGAAGAGAGAAGAGCCCCTGTGAAACCCGGAAAGAGTTCTTCTCGCTAAGCCACACTTACAAACTAGACCAGGAGGCAGGGATAAGTGTGAGTCTCACATAGCCCAAACACACACCCTGTGCAACTCCATCTTCTGTCAACAAATGCTTCATCAAATCCAGGTTTTGAAAAAATAACCTTCCAACAGCTGGTGCTTTCCAACATGGAACAGCTTCCTCATAGAATATTTAGCTCCCTGTCCCTGGAAGTGTTCAAAACAAGGCTTAGGTGAATTTTCAGAAAAAAATACATCACCCAAATAATTGGAGTAAAAACCCTTAAAGTATCTTACAGCTTCCAGGTTTATTCATTCATCTATCTAAGCCATTCGCCCACTCATCTATCTCTCTATCCATCTACGCACCTGGCCACCCCATCCACACATCCATCCAACCACCATCCATTCATCCATCTATCCATTCATCTACCCATACACCCATCCATCCATCCATCCATGCATCCATCCATCCATCATCCATCCACTCATCATCTATCCATCCACTCATCCACTCATCCATCAATCCATCCATTCATCCATCCATCCATCCACCCACCATCTATCCACCCACCCATCCATGCATGCATCCATCTGTCCATCCATCCATCCATCCACCTACCATCTACCCACCCACCCCTCCATGCATGCATCCATCCGTCCATCCATCCATCCATCCATCCACCTACCATCTATCCACCCACCCATCCATGCATGCATTCATCCATCCATCCATCCATCCATCTATCCACCCACTCATCCATGCATCCATCAATCCATCCATTCAACCATCCATCCATCCATCCATCCATCCACCTACCATCTACCCACCCACCCATCCATGCATGCATCCATCCGTCCATCCATCCACCCATCCATCCACTCACCAATCCACCCACCCATCAACCCACCCACCCAGCCACGCATTTATGCATCCATTCTTCTACTCATCTACCCATTCACCCATCTGCCCTCCCACACATCCACCCATCTATCTATCCATCAAACAACCATCTATCAGTCCAACTACCCACCCATCTATATACCCATTCACTCGTCCATGTATATATCCACTCACTCACTCATCCATCCATTTATTCATCCATCCCTCCATTGATCCAAGATTTACTTAGAACTCTTTGTATTTGGCCAGTGAATTTAGGAATACACATTTATCAGTCCCAGCCTTGGAGAAGCCATCTAGTGGGAGGTGGGGAAATAAAGAGATAGGTACAGCAAGTCTCCCTGTTTTGTAAACTTTATAAATGAAAGAGCCAAGTCAGGATTTCTTCTCATTGTATTCATAGATAATTAAATGTTGAATGAATGAATGAATGAATGTCATGGGGGTGTCATAGCACAGTCTAAGGAATACAGGCTTTGGTCCAGACCAACCTAGGTTCAAAGTCCAGCTCTTTGTGGCCCCATCTTCATTCGTGATCTTCAATGTTCATGTCTATAAAATGGGAATGAAAAAATGCATATTTTTCAGTGTAATTTTAGGCATTTGAATGACATGTGCAGAGGGGCATCTTTATCATTCAATAGTCATCGGTGGTAGTGGCCAATTATCAAAACAATAAAGGTCATTCTGGGACCTGAAGAATGGGAAGAGATCAAGGAACAATCCAGGGACCAGTCAGCTCTGGGCAGTAAGTGGCAGGGACAGGATCCAGTGTGGAGGTGGAGCTGGGGGTCACAGTCGAGTCTGGAGCTAAGAGTGTGGAACTAGGGGTTGAAACCAGGATGTGAGTAGTTTCAGAGCAGATAACAGGAGGGCTGGAAGGCGCTTAGGCAAGATCTTGGACAAAAAGCCGTGTTTCCAGGTGTCTGTAGAAACATGAAGGTTTGTTCTGCATCCAAGAAGTGGATACTGGACAAGGAGCCAGAAGATCCCTCAGCTTGACATCACATGGCCTCCTCATGGATGGCTGGCCCAGACTGATGATGTCCTAAGCCAACTCCAGTATCTCTCAGAGGCTGCCTGGAGTCTCTTAAAGGCTCCAGTGATCACTCCAGTGACCTCAAATGCAATCAGCACTCAGTGGGAAAAGGCAGCAAGAGTGGTCAGCGATCTCTGCCACAAGCAGAGGTGGACAAAGCAGTGCACAGAAGTGGACAAAGTCACGAGCAGAGGCTGAGAAAGTTGAGAGAAGAGGTGAACAAAGTCATGCATAGAGGTGGGCAAAGCCACAAGAAGAGGCAGACAAAGCTATGAGCAGGGGTGGACAAAGCCATGAGAAGAGGTGAATGAAGTTGTGAGGAGGGGTGGATAAAATTATAAGCAGAGGGAGACAAAGCCATGAGCAGAGGTGGACAAACCCTTGAGCAGAAGTGAACAAAGCCATGAAAAGAGGTAGACACAGCCATGAGTGGGGATGGACAAAGCCATGAGCAGGGTAGATAAAGCCAGGTGCAGAGACAGACAAAACCACGAGGAGATGGACAAAGCCATGTGCAGAGGGGACAAAACCACGATGTATGTGCCCTTTTCCATCCGTCAGTACTCAAAGCCTGGCAAATGTATAAATTAGATGCCATGTGATCCCAGAGAAGTAGCCCCTCGTGATCACACTCAGAGTGACAAATTCCACATGGGCTGAAGAAAAATAAAACGACAAAATAAAAAATAAAATAAAAGCTCCCGCTACACACACTGAATGTAATCACCATGGTAATGCTGAGAATGCAGCTGAGCAGCTGCAGGATCAGCACACGGTGGGGAGGGGCACTGTGGTGATTAGCAGATTTCATGCGTCAACTTGCCTGGGCCATAGGGTGCCCAGATAGCTCACGAGCCATTATTTCTGGGTGTGTTAGTGAGGGCGTTTCCTCAAGAGATGAGTATTTGAATCAATGGACAAGGTAAAGAAGACCCCTCCTCCCCACTGTAGGTGGGCAGCGTCCAATCCACTTAGGGTCTCGACAGAATAAACAGGTGGGGGCAGGGAGAATCCTCTCTCTCTTCTCGAGCTGCGACTCCACCTTCTCCTGCCCAGTACTCCTGCTTCTCGGGCCTCTGGACTCCAGGACTCACACAGCACTCTCCCTCCCACAGTTCTGAGGCTCTCAGGCTCAGACTGAATTAAGCCACCAGCTTGCAGACAGCACAGCGTGGGACTTAGCCTCCGCATGAGCCAATTCCCATAATAAATCTCCTCTTAAGTCTCTACATATCCTATCGGTTCTGTTTCCCTGGAGAACCCTGACTAATCCACTTGTATTGGATCACATTTCACGGAGGCTACCACTGGCACACGGAGAGCTAGGCCCAACAGGAGCGGGGCTCAAGTGGGGGCTCTCATGCCTCTGGTTGCATCAAGCAATCAAGCTGGAAACCTACAGCCACCACAGGCCTCTGGACTCAGCCTTCCTCTCTTGGCCCCTGACATCCCACAGCACATTTCTTCTTAGACCTCTGTGTCCCAGGATCTAAACGTTCTCAAGCTGTGCTTCTGTGGACCGAGAAGACATCTTCCTTCTCCATCAGGAAGCTGGTTTAGTTACCCTTCTCAGGCAACCACTTTTCCTCTTATTTTAAGTGATTTCTCCCCATCTCTGCATTTCGTTCACACTGCCTGGTAATCAGTTGTCACCATCTCTTTTCCAGATCAGACTCTGAGGCCTTCAATGGCAATGACGGCTTTATCTGCCTCTGGATTTCTGGGCCCCATGCAGGAGTCCCAGCTGTGTGGATGGGCCATGAGCTGAGTGCTTCTGTGGTTGATTAACCCGACACAATATCAACACCCCTTGTTCACAGGAGAAGTGTCTTGCTCCCAGCTTGCCTCATCTGTTCTTTCATTCCTCTGACAAAGACTGAGCTGCCCACACAAACACCATGGGAGAAACTGTGAGCTCCCCTGGGAGGGAAGACGTGCCCCTCACCACCATGCAGATGGCGGGGAGTGTGGAGCAGAAATTGCTTCGCTAATGTGCATGGAGCACCTGGGAGGTGTCCTGCACATGGGGGTATCTGACCAGGCCTGGAGGATGGGTAGGTGGGACGTCACCCTGAGGCTCTCCTTCCACCTGAACTCCTCCCCTCCCTGCATGTACATGGATGAACCCCACTGCTTAGTTTTCCTCCCCAGCAGAGGAGAATGGTCAAGGATTTCCTGCTTTGAGAGTGGAAGTCAAAAGCTTGTCATTGTAATATACTGGAGAAACACACTAGCGTTATTGGCAAAAGGTAAGAAGACATTTCAAGCCCAGGAATGAATTTATTAGCTTGCATTTATGTGGCGTTGCCTTCTTTTCTCCCTTGTTCAAAGTGCTTTTACAGTGATGACCTCATTTGTCCTCATAACATCCCCAGGGGACAGGAGGGTCTCTCACCAGGAGCCATCAGGGAAGCCGAAACACAGAGAGGTCCAGTGACTGCTTCAAGATCACACAGCCCATTCACAACACCAGGACCACCTCATCATGCCTGCACATGGCCTTCTGTGGGGCTGGTGTCTGTGTGGTAAATGTTAACACAGCTGCCTTCTGTGGTGTCTTGGAGGCAGCTGGGTTGAAGAGCGCTTAGGGATCATTCATTCCTCCTGTCCCGCCACAGTCTGTCCCATGGGTGGACAATGACCTTACCCTGATCTTTCCTCTTCTAAAAGGGGCTCTGTTTTGGGTGACAGCTTCACACAGCTTTATGAACTGCTCGGGGGTGATTAAGGGTCATTCCCCTTTGTAAAAACACAGAGGGACTGGGGAAGAGAGGGGGCTTGAAGTCAGATGCATGAATGCTGATGTATGAGTGTGTGTGTGCATGTGCATGTGTGTGTGTGCGTGCATGTGTGTTTGCATGTTTGTGTGCACGTGTTTATGTGCATTTGTGTGTATGTGTCTGTGCACATGCATGCATATGTGTGTGTGCATGTGCATGTGTGTTTGTATGTTTGTGTGCATGTGTGTTTGTGTATGTGCATTTGTGTGTGAGCATGTGTCTGTGTGCCTGCATGCATGTGTGTGTGTGTGTGTGTGCACCTCCCACTCCCCACCCAAACTGAGCTCACCAGACTGTATGAGCTTCGTGTGTCTGTCAGCACAAAGTACGACAAACCGGGTGCTATAAAACAACACAAACGCATCCTCACAGTTCTGGAGGCCGAAAGTCCAAAATCCAGGTGCCAGCAGGGAGCAGGGCAGGGCTCTTCCTGGGGGGCCTAAGGGAGGCTCGTTCCTGCTCCTGCTCTTCCCGCTTCTGGAGGCCCCGGACGTTGCTGGCTTGTGGCTGCCTCACTCGTCTCTGCCTCCATCTTCTTCTCTGTGGCTCCTCCCACAGCTTTCCCCATGCATGGTGTGTGTGAGTGTGTGTGCGTGTGTGTGTGTGTGTGTGTGTGTGTGTGTCTGTCTGTCTGTCTCCTTTTTTCTTATAAAGGCACCAGTCGTATTGGACTCAGGGTCCGTCCTATTGCAAATAAGGTCATATTGATAGGTATCGGGGATAGGACTTGAACACATCCTTTTGGGAGACACGGTTTAACTTACAACATGAAGGATGAGAGGAGACAGGAAGAAATGCACCCTCTAACAGCCCAGTAGTCATAGGCCAGTTGCCGTCCTGGTTTCCACATGTCCCTCGGTGCACCACAGTATGGCAGGGGTGAGCCCAGTTTTCATATGAAGAGACCAGGCCCAGAGACCCCATGACTCTGCACAGTCACCAGAATTTGGGGGTGGAGCCAGATCTATGAGCCTAGGGTATGTACCACATGGCCCAGTAGCTTCTCTTCCCAAAGCAAAGCGCCTTCACTTGGATGTCCCGCCAGCGCCAATTGATCAAGACAAGAGCCATGGAACCATAGAAGAAATGTTTTCTCCCTGGCCAGCCTCAGTCCACACCCAGGAGGGAAGGTGCAGGACCCACCTTGATCTGGGGCTGGGCTCTGCCCTGGGTGCTGCTTTGCATTTAGTCCCTGATGTTTCTCTTTGTTGTGCTTGGAGGGTTTTGAGGGTTCAAGGTGCGAGCACCCATGGGAGTTTCCTTATGCCAATGAACTCGGGACAGTACAGCGTCTGCATCATTGTCTCCTGTTGCAGGAAAGGGAGGAAATGGAAGGAGAGACACAAGCCTGGCCTGAGGTCTCAGGAGAGCAGGTGGCGGAGAAGCCTTCTCCCTAAGAACTGCCTGACTCCCCAGCTCCTGCCTGTCCTGCTTGACCAGGCTGCCTCCCCAAGTCAGATAGTACATGGAGCTTCAGATAGCACATGGAGAAGCCAAAGACACACACACACACGACCCCTCCTTCTGTGCCGCAGCACGGACACACACACGCTGCCCCTGCTTCTGTGCCGCAGTGCAGACACACACACACACACACGGCCCCTGCTTCTGTGCCGCAGCACGGACACACACACACACACACACACACACACGGTGAGCAAGGCCTAAGTTGCTCCTCTCAACCATTGCCATCATCTGAAGGTCCCCCAAAAGGCATGTACTGAGACTTAATGCCAATGTGAAAGTCTAAGTGGTGAGGCCTTTGAGAGATCTGTCAGTCATGAGGGCAGGGCCTGAGTGGATGGGATCCGTGACCTTCCTAAAGGGCTGGACAGAACTCAGCTGGGCCCTTTTCTGCCCTTCTGCCTTTTGCCCTGTGAGGCTATAGTAAGAGGCACGAGCTATGAAGCAGAGAGCAGCCCTTACCAGATACCCGATCTGCCAGCACCTTGATCTTGACTTCGCAGCCCCCAGAACTGTGAGAAAGAAATTTATGTTGTTTACAAAGTACCCAGTCTCTGATATTCTGTTGTAGCAGCGAGAATGCACTAAGACAAGACTTAAGCAATAGGAACTCTTGACGCAGTGACCCTCCTATCCGCAGTGCACCCTGAAGATGCACCTCTGCCCATAGAAACTGACCCCTGCACAAAGGTATCCCATTGTTTATAATCACACAGTACTAAAAAGAACCTAAATGCCCATCCATGGGGTTGGATGAGTAGACCACGGTGTGTGTCCCACAGTGCGAGACTCCAGCTGAAAAACAAAGCATGCAGAGGAGCATTATGGTCCAGCATGGAATAATTATCCGGGTAGCTTATTAAGAAGAGCATATTGCAGCCAGGTGCAAAGGCTCATGCCTATAATCCCAGCACTTTGGGAGGCTGAGGCAGGTGGATCTCCTGAGGTCAAGAGTTTGAGACCAGCCTGGTCAACATGGTGACACTCAGTCTTTACGAAAAATACAAAAAATTAGCCCAGTGTGGTGACTGGTGCCTGTAATCCCAGCTACTCAGGAGACAGAGATAGGAAAATCGCTTGATCCCAGGAGGCGGAGGTTACATTGAGCCGAGATTGTGCCACTGCAGTCCATCCTGGGCAACAGAGCGAGACTCCAGCTCAACCTGGGCAACGTAGTGAGACCCTCATCCCCATGAAAAATAAACACAAAAACTAGCTGCGCACGGTGGCAGGCGTCTGTAATCCCAGCCACTCAGGAGGCTGAGGAGGGAGAATCACTTGAGCCTGGGAGGTTGAGGCTGCAGTGAGCCGAGATTGCACCACTGTACTCAGGCCTGGGTGACAGAATGAGACCCTGTCTCTAAATAAATAAGCAAACAACGAATAAATAAAAAGAGTTATGAAAGGAAGGCAAAATTGTACAAAAAAGAAGAAAAAGAATTGACTGTGAAACATTCAATAAGAGTAAGAATACAAAAGTCTATAATGATACTTAAAAAAAAGTGCCAGCCAATAAAGGCAGAAAAGAAGGAAGAATTAAGAAATAAGAATTAGAAAATAAGACCATCAGTGGGTACTGAAAGCGCCACACACACCAGACACGTAAAACACACAACGGCAAACCCAGTCAGTCCCTTCCTCCTCCCCAGCTCACGGCTAAGTGTGGCATATAGTCGCGGCAGCTCTGGGCTCTGGCAATGAGGGCACACCTGCTGTATGCAGGAGCCCTCGGGAATGCAGGCCCCACAGCAGAGGCACGGGGCCCTCCTCCTAGAGACCTGTTCTCTCCTCCCTTCACGCTCCTGTCCCTTTGCAGCATAAAGGCTGAAGCCCAGGCTTTGCGAGGGAGCCCCGGGTGTGACCGTCCTCATGCTCACCTGCGTCTCCTGGGTGGGGCTGGTGCTGCTATGTGGCCTTTGCCTCCTACCTCAGCTTGTCTGAAGTGACCACAGATGTTTGGGTTTCTCCAAGGTAAGTAAAGAGGTGCGTTTCCCCTGGAGCCCCGGCCTGGAATGGAAAGACGGAATTGGTGAAGAGAAGCCTTGTCCCGTGTGAGGCCGAAGTCTCCGAAGGTCAGGGTCTGGGGAAAGATGCAAGCCTTGGTGTGGCCAACCCGGCCCAAGGCCCCCAAGAGAAACCAGCACCACGGGTCTCAAGGAAGTTCCCCGCGGGAAGAGAAATGCATCTGCCAATGGCACAGACACCAAGAGGGAACTGAGGCAGCCCAGGGGGCTCTGGTCAGGGTCACCATGCCAGGGTGTCTACACTGATGTCACCACCGGCCCTTCCTGCTCACCTCTCTACCCTTCTTCCCTGTGCCCTGTCCCAGGAGGCTGCCTGCACAAGAGTGTCCCCGGGCTCTCCACCCCTCTCCCTGCCCCATGTCCCGGGAGGCTGCCTGCATGAGCACATCCACCGGCTCTCCACCCCTCTCCCTGCCCCGCGTCCTGGGAGGCTGCCTGCACAAGAGTGTCCCCGGGCTCTCCACCCCTCTCCCTGCCCCATGTCCCGGGAGGCTGCCTGCATGAGCACGTCCACCGGCTCTCCACCCCCTCCCTGCCCTGTGTCCCGGGAGGCTGCCTGCATGAGTATATCCACAGGCTCTCCACCCATCTGCTTTTCAGATGGAACCAGCTTCAGGGAGGCACAAGAAAGATCCCAGACGGAAGAAGGCTGAAGCCCGAGACCTACTGTGAGAGTCTGTCCCCTGGATTGTCACTACGGCCATTTATGTCCCCCCACAGAAGGGCACGCCCTTGGAGCCTCCTACACCCGCACCAGCACCGCTCTCTCCAGGGTCTGGGAAGTGCTGCTCCCTTTGCTTCTCCAAGCAGGGAGAGGGAAGTTCCTGTGCTTTGGGCCCTGGGTGCTCACCCCCATCACTGGCTTCCCTTAACTCTTTCTTACCTGTATTTGCCGAGGCTACGGGCACTGTCTTTATCATCATTCCCACCCAGGACTGTGATTAATATCAGCTCAGTCACAAACCTCTCACTGGACATTTGTTTAGGAACGGTGCTGGAATCCACACAGCTGGGTATTTGGGCTACTGCATTGAGTGAGCACATTGGCCAAAGATTTGGTGGCTGTTTGTTCATTTCCAAAGATGGAAAGGTCGCCCCTTCCTCCTGCAGGGGATGACGCTCAGGAGGAGGAAGAGTCAGGCTTCTCGACACGAGGGTAATTCTATAAAAACAATGATGTCGGTGACGACCGTAGCAAGGACCAGCACTTCCAGATCCCCCTGTGCCGACGCCTGGGCTGGCAGGGCCCTGCAGGCTGGACCCCCTGTCATTGTCAGAGAGCTTGCATGAAGCAGCTTTTCCTCCACCTTTTAGATAGCAGAGACTGGGGCAAAGACCATCCAAGTCAGGTCTGCCAAATGCCAGCTGGTGAGGAAGTGGTAGGTCACCGCTGCTGTGGGCATGAGTGACATCCCAGTAACCATGTGCATTGTTCAAGGAAGCTCCTTGTCCTTCCTTTTCCTGGGGGCAGACGGGCAGCTGGACCTGAAAGACCCCAGGCTCTGTGCCCAGCCTCTATGGACGTGAAAAACGGGGCCGAAAGCTCCCGTCTGCCTTATTAAGGTCGCTAAAGCCTTTTTCTCTCCCAAGGTTCACGGATGATGAAAAATGCATTTAATTCCACCCATGGCGATGCATTCATTTCCACCTTGCCTGAGACGGCCAGTGGAAATTAACGTGCACACAGGCTCCTGACTGTTTATCAGTAAAAGCCCCGGTCTCTGTACCTTTGAATTCCAATAAGAAAATTAACCATTGTCATAAGGACAGTATGTCTCATGCCTGGATTCAGCAAAGTAATCGAACGCCATCCATCCGCTAGCGCTCAACTTTAATTAGCACCCAATTCAAGCCCATGCAGCCCAGTAGAGTATCGCAGGGGGACCATGGGCCTGCGCATTTGCTTTTTAATTTCCAGCAATGATCTGGTGATTATGAGAGTGTCCACTTTCCATATTTATACTGATTGCTTTTTCATTTACTCTGCTTTCCATTATGAAACGCAAATGGAAAGGTGTCCTAGAACCAGCTTAACTGAGTTCACATCATGTTGCTGGACATCAAGTGATGTTAAAAGCACGTTCTATTTCAGCTAAGTTATTATTTGACCCTAAACCAAATGGATCTCAATTTTTTTTTTTTTTTAAAGAGAATGCATCAAATAAATACATGCAAGGAAAAACGCACAATAAACCATCTGCGTGTTGACGCTCCACACTGAAGTACATGGTGGAAACAAGCGTGGGAATTAGTCACAGCAACTTTCCAATGTAACCCAGAATAGATTCTAAAACACGTCTTGAAATAAGAACACTTCATAATAGGAGTCACCTAGCAGGCATCTCATAGGCCAGACATTCCGCTCTGTAACACCTGACACGATTACCCCTGGGCCCACAGCTGCTCTCAGGGCGGGCATCAGCATCTGCACATCTGTGGTGCATGGAGGGACGGGTTCAGGCCGGCAGAAGTGCACACATCTCTCCAGGTCAGCGCAGCCGGTGGGTGGCTGTGCCGAGAACCTGGGTCTGACCGCAGACCCGGGTCCTTCCACCTTCCTCTCTAGTCACCGCTCCCTCCTGTCCTGACTCATCACACTGTCAGTCAGTGATTGTCTACAAAGATATCAACGTTTCACATTTCCATCTTACTAGCATTGAAATGCTGGGAACTCTGCCATTGCCTCAAGTCAAGGACTCTGTAGCCAAGGTTAGAACTGGAGGAAAGCTCAGAGCCTGCAGACTGAGTCTGAGACGCGACCTCAAGGTGAAAGTCAGAGTCTGCGGCACTGGACTCAGTGGGACTTGGTCAAAGCCTGCACAGAGACGCCAAGCACTTCCTCCGCCGGTGCAGCTCCGGGAGGCCTGGCCACGGCCACCGTGAGTCCTGGACTCCATGCGGGCTGTGCTGACACCTCTCCACCACCCGTGGGGCAACTCAGTCCAAGCTCCAGGAAGCAGCCTCAAGGCAGCCACGGCTGGCCCTGTCTGCCTCCGCAGACCCTCCAGCCCCAGCCCAGGAGCTCCCACTCAAAGGGCCACCCCTGCACCTGCCGTCCCTCTCCCACCCCAGACCATTGCATCCTCCCTTCAGCCATCACATGGAGGGGCTCCCAGGGCTCCAGGGTCCAGGCCCAGGCCTCAGCCTTGCGCATTGGTGGGAGGAACTACAGGCAGGGAGAGATGGGAACTGGGAACTCGGGGGCAGGTGCTGATCAGAAGGCTTGGGACACTGGGTACTGCAGCCCGCTCAGACTCAGCCTCGGGCTGGGCAGGAAAAGTCACCTCAAAGAAGGAGCCCTCGGGCTGCTGTGGAAGTGGAAAGTGTGGTGGGAAAAGATGAGGTAGCAGAAAACCACACATGAATGTCAAGTGGCCATCCACAATCCGGGCTTGTTTTGGCAAGCAAAGTTTGCTTTTTCTGTGAGGACTAGAGGAAAATGCATTAGGAAAAAGCAGGATCCCTAACGAGACCCGCGTGTTCTAGGAGATTCTAGGAGGATGAGTAACTCTGTCCTGAGAGCTGAGGGAGCCCAGGATGGTTTCGGGGAGTGACTGTTGGGCTGGGCCCCAGGTGCACAAGGCGGAGCCCGAGCCTCCTCTCCTCTCTGCTCTCTGAGCACAGTCACCTACTTCCTTCACAAGGCAGCCGTCCCGGTGTGTTTAGTGCCTTCTTTACATGTACAAAATTTTGACAAAACGTGTGCTGTTGTCTTAAAATCACGACCCTCCCCCAGGCATGCCAGCGTCATCTAGCACTCCGTGTCCTGGAAAAGACTTCCAGTTGTCCTTGGCATCCCCACACTGTGGCTTCTGAGCACTGCTGGGCCCTGGCCCCTGCACGCAGAGGCTTCAGTGGGGAGGCCTCCGTGTGTGCCTGAGGGTCCCTGGGCAGGACAACTGCACAGCGTAGCCAGGAATGGGCTCTGGCACAACCAACCACGGGGCAGACCACATAGTCAGGTGCTGAGTGAGGGAGCCAGGAGCCAGGCACAAAGAAGCTCCCCTCCGCCGGGCTCCAAATCCAGGCCACTCTGCCGTGTTCACACAGGTGCGGGGCTGCTGGCTGGGAGGGGCACCTGGAGCTTCTGGGGCACTGGGAATATTCTGGAAGCTTATTTAGAGGAGGGCCTTGATCCTGTGCCAGTAGACATACACAGAAATGTATTAACTATAGCCTTATTATCTGTGACTTTCCTGTAAGTTACTCCTCAATTAAATAAAATCAGGGTGCCCTGTAGGGGCTTGTGTGGGAGAAGGCAAAGCGCAGGGCTGGAGAGGATTAACTGCACCTGCAGGATGAGCAAGGCACGGCTGCCACCCCAGTGGGGAAGCCACCAGGGCTTGGATCTGGGTTCTCAGGCCCTATGCACATCAGAACCACTCGGGAAACTTAGTAAACACCACTGCCCTGACACCACCAGGAAGATGGGATCAGAGTCCCTGAGGTGGAGGCCAGGAATGAGTGTTGGTTGAAAGATATCAGGGTGATTTTCAGGTACATCCTGGGCTGGGGAGTCCAGCGCAGCTGGTGCAGAATGCTGGCAGGTTCCAGAAACATGAAGAAGGAAAATCGCCAGGACCAGATTGGAGGTGAGGGGGGAGAGACCAAGGGAGCAGCCTGAGATGAGCCTCAAAGGTCTTATCTGGTGGGAGACGACGGGGTTGGGGCTGTCTGCTGTTCCCTGTGAGAGAGAAATGAGGAGAGAATAGGGTCTGGGATGGGTAGAGAGGGGCTTCGTGCTCTCCCCTACCACTCACCTGAGCAGCTGCCTTCTCCAACAAATTCACCTGTCCAAACCCAAAGAATGGCCTCAAAGACCCAGAGAACAGTGAAAGTGAGACTTTTAATGACGATCTTGCAAGATCAGGTGTCTGATGGCAGGCACACCCAGCACAGCCACAACAAGCAATGTGTCCCCGAGTGCACAGGTCCCTCCCGGGTTCCTTACAGGCTGAGTACTATGGGGTCACCTGTCGGTTGTTGGGCTGGGTCTTCAGGTGTTTTTCAGGGTTGTCTTGCTGCATTTTGTTGCAGCCCACAATGCATTGCAATCCTAGTCAGCTCAGGGACTTTGTAAGTATTTCACTTACGACCTAAGTAGCTGGACAGGCTGATAAAAACAAAGTGTTCTTCTCATTGTTCAACACCCACTTATGATTGAGAACATGTGGTGTTTGGTTTTCTATTCTTGTGTCAGTTTGCTGAGAGTGATGGTTTCCAGCTCCGTCCATGTGCCTGCAAAGGACACGAACTCATCCTTGTTTTTGGCTGCATGGACACAGGGAGGGGAATATCACACACCGGAGCCTGTTGGAGGTGGGGGCTAGGGGAGGGATAGCCGGGGGTGGGGCTAGGGGAGGGAAGGCATGAGGAGAAATGCCTAATGTAGATGATGAGGTGATGGATGCAGCAAAAACCACCATGGCACGTGTATACCTATGTAACAAACCTGCACGTTCTGCACAAGTACCCCAGAACTTAAAGTATATATGTATATATAAAGCAAAAGATCGGACAAACTGAGCTATTTTGCAGGCTAGTAAGCCTTCATCTTAGACTAAACGTCCTTGGTTTGGGTGAGGACAACAGAAGTGGGGGGCGCCAACAAGCAGGTGCTGGCTCTCCAAGCAGGGGCTAGTATATTCTGCCGCTTCGGTAGTTTGCTGACCCAAGCCAATTTAAGGCACTTTGTCTTGGAAATGGACCTCTGTATACATTACGTATTTCCTTCGGAGGGACCGTCCTTCCTCCACCCAAGCCCCAGTTTCTAGACTATGTGGGTCGTGTGCGCCTTTGTGCAGCGTCAGGGGCCCCTCCCTGTGGGTTTTATTGGGCACTTTATTTCAGAAGTGTTGATTTGTGGAGCTTTCTCCCCACCAGACTGCGATGTCTCGAAGGCTTCACTTTGGTTCTCCCAAGGAAACTTCTCCTGTCGCTTAGGTGAGGTGCTGTGGGAAGCAGAAAAGTTCCTTTTTAAAGTTTCCTTTCTTGTTAAAAAATAAGTGTGCTAATAACTCTCTGTTAAGCCCTATCCTAGGTAGTTGTTAGACACGCCATGCTTACGGGCACTTAGTACACTCTATGTCCTTGTACTTTAACCAAGATATCTGTGCTGGACGTGCTCACAGGCATGTCCCAGCTCTCCACTGCTTTTACCTGTTTAGAAAAGTTTTAAGGTGTTAGCCAATCGGGTTTCAGTTTAGATTGTGAGGTCTGGTTCCAGCCAATGGAGATCAGACACAGCAGTAAGGACAACCCCAAATGCATAAGGAATAAATTTGTGTGTTTTCCTTTGTTCATTGTACTCTCATGGCAAGATGGCTAGTGAAGGTACCCTTCCTGCGGTCCAGGAAGTAAAAATGGCATCGCTGAAAGATGCTTTGTCTCAGCGCTAATTTTTCTTGATGGCACTGCGCATCTATTTCCAACAGATGCCATGCCTGCGTGGGAGCAGGGGCTCAAGAGATAAACTGGAATTTTAAAAGCTCATGGGTAGGGATCTCAGGACAGAGGAGGAGGGGTGAAAGAGCACCACGTGGGGCATGAGGACTATGGGGGTTAGGGCCTGGGTCGGTGGGCTGCACAGACGCATGGACACAGTGGTATGCTGAGTGTCCCAGCTCAGACCCATGAACTTCCTGAGTCTGGAGTAGCCTGGAATGGTGGGAATCTGGGCTTTCTAAGAGAAGAAACGAAGAAAACAAACACAAAGAAGCAGAAAAAGAAAGACCCTCCTGGATGCTGAGAATCCAACTCCCGCTTTCCCAGAAAGGGTGAGGCACCATGTCCTGGCCACAGCAGATGAGGGCTCAGGAATGATACTGGCCCTTTCTTGTATTACTTAAGGCAGGGGTTCTCAGGTTGCCTTCTGTGGACCCCTGGGGGTGCCAGAAAACATTTCAGGGTGTTCATAAGGTCAACACTATTTTCACACTCTTGCTGAGAAGTGACTTGCCTTTTGCACTGTGTTGACTTTGCAACGGTGTGCAAAAGTGATGGCAACTGGAAAGCTTAGGATGCCTTGCTATGAATGAGAGCAGCATCTCCAGCACATCCCACTGGCATCATCTCCTTCACCACACACCTTTGCAGTAAGACAGGCGGACAGATGATAGTGCACAGACAGACAGAGATAAGAAAGGAAAACACCGTTTTACTCATGAGTGTCCTTGACAAAGCAGCACAAATCTTCACCTTGGAGCACACATCTTTTCAGTATTCCATGTGATGAAATGGAAAGTGCACTTAAAACGTTTCTGCTTGCTGAGCGCCGTGGCTCATGCCTGTAATCCCAGCACTTTGAGAGGCTGAGGCGGGCAGATCACCTGAGGTCAGGAGTTCGAGACCAGTCTGATCGACATGAAGAAACCTCTTCTTTACTAAAGATACAAAATTAATCAGGCGTGGTGGCACATGCCTGTAACCCCAGCTACTCAGGAAGCTGAGGCAGGAGGATCGCTTAAATATGGGAGGTGGAGGTTGCAGTGAGCAGAGATTGCATCACCACACTCCAGGCTGTGCAGCAAGAGTGAAACTTATCTCAAAAAAAAAAAAAAAAAAAGCTTCTGCTGAACATGGAGGGAACCTGGCTGTCCCAAGGAGAAGTCCTGGTATCCTTATTTAAGTTACAGGCTGAGTTAGCTGTTCTCTTTGTGAAAGAACACCTTTCCTCGAAGGAATGTCTGTGCTGACATAACCTAAGGTAACTCAGATGTGGGTATCCGGCAAACATTTTCCTAAAAATGAAACAATGAGCCTCTATCACTTCAACGAAAACAAATGACAGTATTTATGAATGACAAACTGGAAATACTAAGCAAAAAGGAATTTTGCAAAACATGTAGGTACCACTGAGAGACTGACAGTTTCCCAATATTTAAAACCTCTCATGAAGAAGTAAGTAGTGATATTAAGGAATGCCATTTTTATATCAATAACATAACGTGTTAATATTTGAAAGATCTTCATAATTCAGTGAACCAAGATTTTCTTATTTTTGAGAGAGAGTCTTGCTCTGTCGCCAGGCACCAGGCTGGAGCACAGTAGCGTGATCTCGGCTCACTGCAACCTCTGCCTCCCGGGTTCAAGTGATTCTCCTGCCTCAGCCTCCCAAGTAGCTGGGACTGCAGGCACATGCCACCACACCCAGCTATTTTTGTATTTTTAGTAGAGACAGGGTTTCACCATGTTGACCAGGATGGTCTCGATCTCCTGACCTTGTGATCCTCCTGCCTTGGCCTCCCAAAGAGCTGAGATTACAGGCGTGAGACACCGCGCCTGGCCAAACCAATATTTTCAAATAACCAATGCATAATCTCACGAGAACATGCATGTGTAAATGTTCTAGTCCATGCCCAACCGATGTTTGGCTTTTTTTTTTTTCTTGAACACAGTACATTGTGAAAAATAATTGATATAGTTTCAGATTCCACATGGCAACTAACTTTTTAACAACTACCATTTGTTAAGTTTTGATGTAACATCAAAAATAATCTTCACAATTATCTGAAAAGCCTATTAAAATACTCTTCCATTTTCCACCTGTATACCTATGTAAGGCCGAACTGTCTCTGCATACTTTGCCCAAAATAACATATTGCAACAGTTTGAATGCAGAAGAAAAGATGAGAACCCATCTGTCTTCTGTTAAACCAGGCACCAGGGAGATCTGCAGAAATATAAAACAATGTCACTCTTCTCCCTAACTTTTGCTTCATCTTGGAAAACACTTCATTTTAATTAAAAACAGGTTATGTTTACACAGCATGAGCTGACTGCAATTTTTATATTAATAAATAAGCAAACACTTAAAACATGTTTCAGTGTTAATTTCTCACATGGTAAACATCAATAGTTATAACCCATGTGAACCCAAGGTTTGGGGCCTTCCGTGATTTTCAAGAGTGGAGAGGGTTCCTAAGACTGAAAAGTTTGAGAATCACTGCCCTCCGGTCAGGAGAGCCCTGGGCAAGCCCTTGTTTGCCTCGGGGTATCTGCGGGATGACTCTGGGAGGGTCTGTCCCATTTTAATATCCTGTCTGCTCTCCCCTCCCTGCATTTCTATTGAGATATGATTGACAAATAAAAATTATGTATATTCAAGGAGTTGAAGTAAGTATTTCAAGGAGAGACCTGCACCCCCACGTGGGCTCACTGCAGCACGGTTCACAAGGGCCAAGATCTGGAAGCAATCTCAATGTGTCTCTATGGAAGCCTGGATACATAAATGTGACATACACTCAATGGAATATTATTCAGCCATAAAGAAGGAAGTCCTGCTATTTACAACAACATGCAGGAGCCTGGAGGACCTTATGCCAAGTGAAATTAGCCAGGCCCAGAGAGACAAATCTGGCGTGGCCTCCTCCCAGGCCTTGTCTCCTCGAGAGTGGCATGGCTGAGGCCCAGTTTGCCCAGCTCTGTCTCTTTCGTCCCTGCAGGAGCCACCCCGGGGCTCCACTGGATGTGTGAGGAGCTGTCATCAGGAGCCACCCCGAGTCTCCACTGGATGTGTGAGGAGCTGTGATCAGGAGCCACCCCGGGGCTCCACTGGATGTGTGAGGAGCTGTCATCAGGAGCCACCCCGGGGCTCCACTGGATGTGTGAAGAGCTGTAATCAGGAGCCACCCCGGGGCTCCACTGGATGTGTGAGGAGCTGTAATCAGGAGCCACCCCGGGGCTCCACTGGATGTGTGAGGAGCTGTAATCTGGATGTGGGCCTCTGGCTCAGATTGTTTGTCCCTAGCATCCGGCCCTGGAAGACATCCCCTTTTTTTTGCCACTCCTAGGGTTGCTGGAAATTGCTTAACTCCCACCTGCACAGGGCATGGGGACCCAGAGACAGGCATGCCAGGCCCAGCAGAGGGACTGGGGGAAGGTGTCCTGGAGCAGCCAGGCTGACCTGGGCTTTGAGGCCTGCAGGGAGCCGGCAAATAAGCAGGAGGGGCTGGCGCCACAGTCAAAGAGAAGAGCGTGCGAAAATGGGGAATCCTGGTGTGGAGGGGTGGAAGAGGGATGGGAGGCGGCAGGGATGGGAGCCAGGCGGGGTGGGGAGAGCGTGCATGTCCAGAGGCTCTGAGCATCTGGTGCCCCCTGGACACCCCGAGAGCATCTGAGCCCCACGAGGCCTGCCCTCCCAGCGTCCCTTTCCCCGGGAGTGGGATCTTTCCCCAAGAGGCCAGCGTTCTGGACCTGGACCCCTCCTCAGACAGCCAGCAGATCTCCACCCTGCTTCCTGTCCCAGAAGCTGTCTTCTGTTACTAGTCCTCTCCGTCACAAGCCTCCAGGGTGGCCAGCAAGGCTGAGGCCACCTGCTTCCAGGGCTGGCTGTCCCTCTTGCCCGAGGCTCACCGTGGCCGCTGTACAGCTGTGTCCGGGAGCCTTGCAGGGTCAGAGCTGGAACTTGCTTTCTGCAGGGTCCTGAGCACGGCCCCCTCTTGCAGGAAAGCTGAGCACACGGGGCTGGCAGCTCTCAGGAGGGGGACGGGGCCAGGCTGAGGACAGCCAGCGGAGCCGGGGCTGCAGCCTCCTTCCTAAGCCCCTAAATCATCTCCACAGACACGTAATTAAACCACAAATCAGATAATCTAAGGGCTCGGGTTTGTTTTGTTTTGTTTTATCACATGTCAGAAGCGGGAACAGGAAGCAGTTCAGTCCTCCCACTCCCACAGGCCAAGATGACTCACAGTCCTTCCCCGGCCGGTGGTGCCAACAGCAGGATGCCAGCCAGAGCCTGCTCTGGGTCGCACCCCAGGCCCAGGGCAAGGCAAGGTGCCTCTCTGGCCTCAGTTTCCTCTTTTGTAAAAGAAAACTGACAATTGCCCTACCCCTCAGGTCTGCTAAGCACAGACACAGTAAATGCTCCATGCCTGTGAGCGCTGGGATTTTTCCCTCACCCACGCAGCAGCAGCCTTCTGTGTGTGCACTTGTGTGCTGTGGACACCTAGAGTTGGGCTGTAGCTTCAGTGCCAACACCCAGGCCCTGGGCTTTTTTTTTTTTTTTTTTTTTTTTTGAGACAGAGTTTCGTTCTATCACCCAGGCTGGAGTACAGCAGAGCGATCTTGGCTCACTGCAACCTCTGCAGCCCAGGTTCAAGCAATTCTCCTGCCTCAGCCTCCTGAGTAGCTGAGATTACAGATGCTTGTCACTGTGCCTGGCTAATTTTTTGTATTTTTAGTAGAGATGGGGTTTCACTGTCTTGGCCAGGCTGGTCTCGAACTTCTGACCTTGTGATCCACCGGCCTTGGCCTCCCAAAGTGCTGAGATTACAGGCATGAGACACCGAGCCCCACCCAGTGTTTTTAGCCCTCTGGGTTCAGTCCTTTCACAGTTGGCAAACTGTAGGCCTGATCTTCCCCAGGGTCTCTGTTCCTTACGTCCTTGGGTAGGTTATAAGAAAGCGAAAGTCATCTCAGCTAAGGCAGCCAGCCAGCCATCACCCCAGGAGACTCACGCAGGACGCAGGGAGAAGAGGCTGCTCGTGCCGCCCCCTGATCCCGAAAGGCAAGCAGAGGCTGCATAAAGTGGACAAGGGGCCTTTGGGATTTATGGACTACACGGACTCGATCCCAGCAGATGGGTATAAGAGAGAAAGCGGGTCTGCCCTCTAGGAAAGGAAAAGAAATCTTGCGGCCACCAAATCAGGAAGCTAAAGGGAAAAGTGCAGCTGGGAACTGCACGGGCACACCTGCCTCCCGTTCTATCCAAAGTCACCCCTCTGCTCACGGAGATGAATGGTATCCGAGTTCCTCCTTTGGAAGGGAAAACTCAGAAGAATGCAACCATTTGTCTCTTATCTACCTGTGACCTGGAAGCCCCGCCCGGCCTCCAGTTTCCCCGCCTTCGCCTGGAGTCGTCCTGCCTTTCCCAGCGGAACCAAAGTTCATCTTGCATATGCTGATGGATGTCTCCTGTCTCCCTAAAATGTATAAAACCAAACTGTGCTCTGACCACCTTGGACACATGTGATAAGGACCTCCTGGGGCTGTCTTGGGCTCACGTCCTCAACCTTGGCAAAATAAGCTTTCTAAATTAACTGAGATCCGTCCCAGATATTCGGGGTTCACAGGTCCCTGGTCACAGCGCTGAAGTTACATCGCCACCTTGTCCAGTGTGACACAGCACATCCTACAGAACCGAAAGACCCCTCCCTCCCTGTGCACCTGCCTTCTCCCTCCTGGTTTTCTGCCTCAGACCCAGCCCCATCCTGAGACCTCACTACACCTGTTTGTCCAGCTGCCCCCACTGTTCTAAGCTGGAGGTTTCCTTCCCAGGGGGTTGACTGGACCTGCCTGGGTGAGATCGGTTTTCCCACCCTTCTTCTATTTTGGGGAGCCTATTTTTCTTATATTGATTTCAATTTATATCTACTTATTTAAAAAGTTATAATTTTTTTTTATTCTCATGTTTCATCCCTCATCTTCACTTGCAGGTTCTTCCTGCACCCACTGTTGGCATGCTGTGCGGGCATCTGGCCACCCCAGCCCCATTGGGACGGGTTTCCCCATCTGGTAGGACAGAGCCAGTGACAGACAGCTGAAGCACAATGGGCCAGCTCACCTGATGGGATGGGTCCATAGAAAAAGCGACTTTTCAGATCCGGGGCGTTTCACATTGGAATTGCAGTGCTGTTAGACACTTTCTGCATTAGTAAGGGTCATGCCTGCTGGATGAAGAAATAAACCCCAAAACCTCAGTGGCACTATGGAGCACAGATCTTAGCGGATGGCCGGCCATCTCCACCGGGGACAGACATCAGGGCGGTCCCTGGGCTGAGCCTCCCTTTCTTCTGCCCTGAACTTAGTCTGGAGATTCCAGGCAAGTGCCCCCCTGCTGTTCTTGACCAACGGCTGCACCATGAACCCAAATGCAGCTCCTTCAGACTGAAGCGTTGAAGGTTTTATTTCATATTACTTCGGAAGCAAGCGTTCAGTCTGGGCAAAGGACCTCCCCGCGACTCACCCCTCTGGGCCTTCTCTGGTTGAGGCCAACAAATAGGCAGACTCAGAGCTTGGCCTCAGATACATAAGGAAGGACACAGAGCACTTCTGCCCAGCACTGGGCATGTCCCCTGCCTTGTGGCTGGAAGCCAGGATGGGGGATGAGGAGGCAGGTGTGAGCCTGTGACCTGGCAGAGCGCCAAGGACACACTGAGGGTCTTCCTGTCTGCACGGGAGTCCTGCTGTCCTGTTGCCGAGCTGATGGGCACTTCCTCTTTTTAAATGTCTCAGAACTCTGGACATCATGCTGCATCCCGAGGCCTCCTCCCTGCTCACCCCACCCCACCTGCATGGACCCAGCTGGTCTCCCTGTTTCTAATTTGCCCCCAGTGTAGAAACTACATAGTAAGTAGGAGAGGGGTTTGGAATATAAATTAGGCCATGCCCATATCTTCTGACAGTCACTGGATGAGCTGTTACTAATAGCAGCAAACGGCTGGAACCAGGCAAAATACCCGTCAGCAGGGACTTGTAAACTTGATGGTTCCTGCACAGAGGGAGTCTTCATTCTCTCCCAGCCAGAAGGTGCCCTTAAATGAAAATAAACTCAGCCAGGTGCCATGGCTCACTGACTTTGGGAGGCCAAGGTGGGCAGATTACTAGGTCAGGAGTTCGAGACCAGCCTGGCCAATACGGTGAAACCTCATCTCTACTAATAATACAAGCATTAGCCACTTGTGGTGGCATGTGCCTGTAGTCCCAGCTACTTGGGAGGAGGCTGAGGCAGGAGAATCATGTGGACCCAGGAGGTGGAGGTTGCGGTGAGCCGAGATCATGCCACTGCACTCCAGCCTGGGTGACAGAGCAAGACTCCATCAAAAAAAAAAAAAGAGAGAGAGAAAGGAAGGAAGCAAAAAAGAAAGAAAATACGCTCACAATGAACAGAACAGTGCTCTAAAAATATTTCTCTTTTTATTTAAATGGAAAAACAGAAGAAACACATGAAGCAATAAGTCAAATATGAATTAAAATGGTTACCTCTGAGAGAGGAGACATACAGAAGGTAGAAGAGAGAAATCTGTGTGAATGCACCTTGCTTTGAAACCATATACATTTTAAAATGATGCTTAAAGCTTGAATCAAAAAGAGAATAAGTCCCCGGAAATTTGAAAACAAACTGAAATAAACTGTATTTCAAGTCAATGCATAAACACAAAGAAAAAATAATTGTTATAATTGACTTTAAATTCAATATCGCAACTGCGCCTCCCCAGAGATACAAAAAGACTGCATTTGGATGTTTTATTGTTAGAAACGATATTGCCATTTCGAAATTAGCTTACATATATTTGTATGATAAAACAAATATTAATTACACTGGTGTTATTGAAGCCAAGATTTCCGGCATGATAGGCAACAGATGCATATATAACACCAAAGAGTTCAGGAAAAGCCCAGCAGCCCCAAATCTGCCTTGGAAACGTCAGCATAAATTAATGATTTGTTTCTCTTTTTTAAAAAATGTATTGTCAGTCAGGTACAGTGCCTCATGCCTGTAATCCCAGCACTTTGGGAGGCCGAGGTGGGTGGATCATGAGATCGGGAGTTCAAGACCAGCCTGGCCAAGAGGGTGAAACCCCATCTCTACTAAAAATACAAAAATTGCCAGGCATAGTAGCGGGCGCCTGTAATCCCAGCTACTTGGGAGGCTGAAGTGCTGAAGCAGAGAATTGCTTGAACCCGGGAGGCAGAGGTTGCAGCGAGCTGAGATCGGGCCACTGCGCCCCAGCCTGGTGACAGAAAAAGAATTGGTCTCAAAAGAAAAATGCATTGTGCATAGTTTCCAGCTCAGTTCAACACGAACGCCCAGAAACTTCGATAGTCCACAGCAATGAGCACTCAGGAACCTCGATCATGTTCTCCATGCATGATTTCCCACTGAAGAGAATCAAGGCTTTTCAGGAAGACGGCTATGTCTGATTCTCAGGCAGGAACTATGCATGACAAGCCTGAGGATCTTGCGACCCCAGAAATTAAGGAAGCTACCAGAAGTCACTGTGATTGTGTCAACAGGACATGGGCCGAAAGGAGACCGTTTGAGCATCATAAGGAATCCAGCAGGTATTGATTGAGAGGCATTCATAGCTCCATGAGGACACTCAAAAATCAAACTAGTCACCGAGGGAGACCGAGGTAACCATTGACATTCCTCTGAAAATTTAAAGGACAAAATCATGACCTTCTCCTAGGGTGTAATATAATTTTAATATGAAGAAATATGCAACAGCTAGCATCTGATAAGGACAAACATACAGTGGCCTTCAGCAGTGTTTGATAAGTGGCTGAGCAAATGGCTAAACCCATGAGCCTGCACATGTTTGGTGGGAGTGCAACTGATGTCCCATCTTTCAGTGGGATCCACCCCACCAGGCTCATTTGGAGCTTAGAGAGACTCAAAGAGCCCCAGACACCAAGACGTCCCTCTGAGATCCTGTAGCCATGCAGAGCTGATGTTTTCTCTGGAAACAGAATATGATCATAATAGGAATGAAGACACAGACCTCATTTCCATGGTTAATTAGAAAGATCTCCATGACTGGCGGGCGGGCATTTTCTGGTTTCTGCTGAAGAGCACGTTCTGCTCCACATCTCCGTGCAATATCCAAGCGGGGGCATGGACCCCGGGAGAGGAGAGATCAGGGAAGATGAAAGGATGAGGGTGGAAACAGAACTGTTTCTGCAAAGCACACTCTCATATTTGCGACGGGAACATGCTGAAGACTGGGTGTGGATGTTTTATGTAAGTCTACACAGTGTTATGGTAGTGGTTTAGGAAAAGGCTCTTTTATGAGAAAACAGCTAAGATATCTGAATTCAGCTCTTGCACAAGCAGGATAGAACTCGCAGGCTCAAAAAGGACATTTTATTTTTCCCAAACAAGCCAACATTTCCTATGCAACAGAAACAAGCACACCCAGACTCTGCCAAGTGGAAATTTAAGATTGGGTGAGGGGTCTTTTCCTCAGCCTCCCACAATGAAGGCAGGCCCAGAGCTACTGCAAGGCTCCCATCCAGGGCAATGAGCAGTTGCACTGATATGACGCAGAGGAGCAGCTGCAGTTGGAGGCAGAAATTGGGAGGTGCAGGTGAAGTGAGGAGGGGCAGGTGGGATGAAGAGATACAGGTGGGATGGGGAGGTGTAGGTGAGGTGAGGAGGGGAAGGTGAGGTGAGGAAGGACAGGTGAGGTGAGGAGGGGCAGGTGGGATGGGGAGGGATAGGTGGGATGTAGAGATACAGGTGGGATGGGGAGGTGTAGGTGGGATGAGGAGATACAGGTGGGATGGGGAGTGGCAGTTCGGATGGGGAGGTGAGAATGCAGAATGGTGCAGGTGACGTTTGCCAACAGTTCCAAAGGCTGGCGGTGGCACTTGCTCTCTGGGAAGGTCAGGAGGGGCCCCTGGGAGAGGTCACAAGTGAGTGGGTTGGTGAAGCGCTATCTGGAGCACGTGGGATGAGAAGGCATCTGAGAACCTGTGGCTTCCAGGTGCCCTGAGTTCAAATCCTGACAGCCTCTGGAAGAGCCCACTCCCAGGGGCTCTGGTGTGACCTGCTTCCCTGTTTAGTGAACATCTTAGCAGAAAAAGAGTCTAGGGGGTGCCTTATCCTTTAAAATTAACAGAACTACAAATCACCCCACACACAGTTGCCTGTGTGTGCCACCCGCCAGGTGGAAGGGCAGGGCCTTGCTCTGGTAGGGTTCCCAGAGAAGTGCTTCCAGCAGGTGCCACCTGGCACAGCCCCTGTGCTCCGCTTCGACCCCATTCATACTTACATCTCAAATACATGAGTCTGGTACAGCCTCTATTGTCTTTTAAGTCACTTGGGAAAAATCAAACAGAACCTCCTAATTCAACCTCAAAGTGAACAAATCCACGTGAACTAAATAAGAACACGTGATTTTAATCTATGTCAAGAGTTAAAGAACTAAAACGCTGATAATATTAAAAGAGATGTGGGGAAATTGAACACTCTTTCATTTTCAGGTGAGATCATTAACTGGAAAGTGGTTTTAAAGAGAAATTTGACAGCACACATCACCTAGAAGCATTGCGAGATGGTTCACTTTGAAGAGTCCATTTTACAGACACCAAGTGCTCGGAAGCTACTGCATAAGCATGTTCCCTGCAATGCTGTTTCTAGCAGGAAAAAGTTGAAAGAGGAAATATGGATGATGAAAATGGCTGAGGAAGTGGTAGTGTATTCATTTGCAGTGACCCATGCAGAGATCTGGTTTCTGCAGGAAACAAAATCCAACTAAGAGGATGGCTTTGTTTAGATACCACTGTTTTTATAAGTATGTGTGTTAATAGGTGAACAGAAAAGAAAAGCCACATACCTATGTGTTAACAATAATTACTCCCAGGATTGCGTGTAGAGAAAAGTGTGAATTTCAGCATTGTCTGCATGTTTTAAAATCAACTGTTACTTCTTTTATAATTAAAAAACAAACCTGAAAAAGAAAGTCTATGCCAAGGTAAACACTGTCTGCTGGTTTGGGTAATCAAGTAAGTGAGTAGTTTGTCTTTATCTAATTTGCTTAAAATGTGAAGCACTTGAGAAATAGCTCACACTTCCATTGCACTCTCTCTGCCAGGAAATGCTGAAAGCGCTTTTCTCATATTAACTCACTTAATCCTCGGAGCCGCTTTATGAGGTATGTGCCGTCAGGGTCCCCACTTTAACAAATGGCAAATCTGAGGTGCAGAAAGGGCAAGACCCTTTCCCCAAAGCTCAGGAGAGGTGCAGCAGGGATTTGAAATCAGGCTGTCGGCTCTAGATGCCAAGCTCCAGCCTCGGCCCCACCAGGGTCTTTCCCAGAGCCCCCGTGCCTCCCTGCTGCTGCTGGGTACCTCATCCAGGGCGCCTTCCAGTCCCCCCGGTTCTCAACCTCCCCACCCAGGCGGAGCAGACCCACCTCTGCCCTGGCGACACTCTCAGCCCTTACTGCCAATATCCTCAGAGAGCTGGGGAGCCTGAAAATGCGCCCCCCAGGTGTGATCAGATGACAGCAGGCAGAAAGCCCAGGGATGGGCTGAAACACTGTGAACCAACCCCAGTGCCTTTGAAGTGCCCTGCTCTGCTCACTTGTCTTGGTGAAAGCTGTACTGACGAAAGCCGTAGTCCTGAGGCCGGCTGGACTCAGAACTCCCGGAACTTAAGGCTGGTGCCCACGAAGTGCCAGGCTGGCCCCACTCCCCATGCAGCCACAAGCCAGGACTGCAGCAGTGCAAAGAGCAGAGACCACCAGGGCGGCCCCTGGCCAGGCCCCCAAATGACCGGCGGGCGGGCTGTGCTCACAGGACGCTGTGTGTGCCGGAGTCCAACCTGCTAGCCGGGCTCTGCATCCAGAAGCCTTACAGGAGCACCTCGGAGCCGAGCTTTGAGGCCTTGCCATGGCCAGATGGTGCGCACACAGCCCACCTGCTCCTGGCACAGCCTGCCCTGCCTTGCTGCCCTGTGGGTCTCAGGGACCACTGGATGAGCCCTGGTGACAACGAGGTGAATCATGCCTTCCTTGGAGAGGGACAGCCCTTCCAATTATCATGTTTCCAGGGAAAGATGCAAATCTAAATTGAAATCCTCCTTCTCTCATACGTTTCAGCTCAGCTGCCGACTGCTCTGGGAGCCCAGGGGCTCGCTGGGCCCAGGCTTCCTTCTGCAGCCACGCTTGCCCGGGGCCGCTTCTTCCCAGAGGGGCACGGCTCTGTGGTGCCTTGTCGGCCATCTTGTCCTGTGTCCGGCACTAACCACACAGGCTGGAGCACACGACCCGGCCAGGCACCGGGAGCAGCAGTGACACCGAGGGGCAGGAGACACTCAGGTCCCCACCCCTGGGCCGGAGCCCGGGGCCACTGCTGCAGCTGCTGGCCTTCCCCAGGGCTCAACCTGCTGAACCCAGGAGGAGGCGGACCTGTCCAGCTGCCCAGAGGCCCAGGACAGCCTCTCTGGGAAGCAGCTGCTCTGGGCAGAGCTGGACCTCTGTTCAGATCTGGGATCCTCCAGGCCTGGGGTAATGAAAGCCCTTCACTGATGGCCAGACCTTCCCTGCACCATGGGAATATGTCCCTCACATCACTGTCCCCTCCCTGTGACATTCCTCCCTGGAGCTGACCCAGTTATGGACTTGAAAATGTTAATGGACTTCTTTGGGTGACTCCCATCTGCCTTTACTGTAAGTCAGGGAACTCCGAGTGCTGGCCCAGGCCCTCCTCTGTCGGGCGCCTGCTCCTCCTCCTCTTATTTCCCTCCTCCCATTTCCTCTCCGTCCTCTTCCTCTTCTTCTTCTCCTCCTCCATCCTCCTCCTCATCTTTCCCCCTCCCTCCTCCTCCTCCCTCCTCCCCTGTCCTCCTCCCTGTCTAGCCACTGGGCTTCCTACCAGGCTCATCCTGGTTCTGCCCTGCAGGGGAGAGTTCGGGAGTCGGAGGCTCTGGGGCTGCAATGCTCTGTTCCTAAGCTCTGTTCATCTTCCCCTGCATGAGGGACGGTTCCCTCTGGAGGTCCCTCTGTTCACTGGGCTCCTGCTGTCACTGTCCCAGTGCCTTTCTGCCCAGAGCGGCACCCCTCCCTGGGTCTCCCTGGGACCCCTGCCCCGCCCTTCTCCCAGGTGTCCACTCAGGGACCCGCGGCTCCTCCACTCTGAGAAAGAGGCGGGAAGGTCATGGTGGTGGTGGAAATGTTCAACTCTCAGAACCACCCTCCTTCTCCATAACCGGTGGTGCAGCTGCTCACACCACCTAGGGCCCCTCCAGCGGGTTTGCCTCTGCGGGGAGTCACCGCAGCCACCACGTCCACACAGAGCCGCGTCCTCTCCAGCCCGGCCTTGCTGCCCTCGCCAGCCGCCCCACACGCGCCTCCGACGGCCTGAACTCCTGAACACAGAAGGGTGGTTCTGTCTCATTTTCCTCCTCACTGGGTCTAATCTGGCCCATACAACGGCAAGTGTTCTCCTTAGGAATATCTCCTCTTCTTCCAGCTCAATTCAGGGGCTTTCATTTTTCTTTCAGTTTCTCACTATTGTCCTCAGTCAGAAGAGGGAAACCATCACTCAGGGAATCCTTGAGGCAGAAACCACACGTGTGGGAAAGGGATGTGGGTGGGGAAGGGGAGGAAGGAGAGGGCAGGGGAGGGCAGGGGAGAGATGAGGAAAGGGAGGGGACTTTTTTTTCTTCATTTGAGATGGAGTTTTCCTCTTGTTACCCAGGCTGAAGTGCAATGGCGTGATCTCGGCTCACCGCAACCTCCGCCTCCCAGGTTCAAGTGATTCTCCTGCCTCAGTCTCACGAGTAGCTGGCTAAGTTTTAGAATTTTAGTACAGACGGGTTTTCTCCATGTTGATCAAACTGGTCTCGAACTCTCAACCTCCAGTGATCCATCCGCCTTGGCCTCCCAAAGTGCTGGGATTCCAGGCGAGAGCCACCACACCTGTCATGGGAGGAGACATTCTTGACAATCAGGTGAGCCACTCTGCCTTCCTGGGGAAGAGTGTGCAGCTCCCTTCAAGTCTCTCCAACACCCTTTGCACCTCAGGAGAATTGGAAAGCAGCCCCTCCTCTCTGGAGCCATGAATCTGAGGACCCAGGCCATGCCTGCACCACTCTCCGCAAACAGCCTCCAACCATCACTCTCCAAAACACGCTGTGAACTCCTTCAGTCCAACCTCTGTGTCTTAAGGTTTAAATACATCCGTGTTTAGGAAAAGGTCTGCTGTTTTTTGAATACGTTTAATGAAAAGACAATGAATGCACACTGGACATTTGAGGAGGTCAAATAGAACCCAGGCCCACTGAAAGAACACTCAGTTCTCCAAGGTCAGGCTGGAACTCTGGTCCCCCTCCCCACCAACACCCTTAGTGGGCTTTTGTCCTAGATGGAATGAGACCATCTCACCTTAAACAAATCTCAGAGTCTATGCTGAGGCTCCATCCAGAGTCAGGGCTGCTCCAAGATGGGGTCCCTGAAGTCAGTTCCTGGGATGCCCAAAGGCCAGCCATCTTCACACCAAGGGAAGAGCTGACCTGGCCAGCATGAGGCTCACAGCTGCAGTTCACCCCATGCTGGGTTGAAGGTCACTGGTGCCCACAGATGGGCTCTGGGGCCACCAATGCACAGGAACCAGGAGCAGCCCCACAGGTCAGCCAAGCCGTCCTGCCCAGGGCTCTGCTCTCAGGCATCTCTGGATGGGGCCCTGTTCCAGGGCAGGAGATCAGGCCTGAAGCCTTAGGGATTGATGCTGAGGGGATGTGTGACTGGTACCCAACTAGCCTGTATGAGCTCGTGTGGACAGGAATCTGCAGGCAGGAGGAAGGCTTTCATCCCGCTCTGTATTAGTCTGTTTTCACGCTGCTGATAAAAACATACCCAAGCCTAAGCAATTTACAAAAGAAAGAGGTGTAACAGACTCACAGTTCTGCATGGCAGGGAGGCCTCACGATCACTGCAGATGGCAAGGAGGAGCAAGTCACATCTTATGTGGATGGCGGCAGGAAAAGAGAGATTGTGCAGGGAACTCCAATTTTTAAATTTGAATCTCGTGAGACTCATGCACCATCATGAGAACAGCTCAGGAAAGACCCATCCCCATAATTCAATCGCCTCCCACCACGTTCCTCCCCTGACACGGGAGAATTATGGGAGTTACAATTCAAGATGAGATATGGGTGGGGACACAGCCATACCATATCAACCTCTCAGGGTCACACAGCAATCCTCAGCTTCCAAGGGTATTGGAAGGAATCCTCCCCCGTCCCTTCTGCTCACCACCCAGTTCTCCCGGGAAGAGGCGTGGATTCAGTGAGCACACACCGTGGCGTCCAGGTGGCTTCAAGCCGCTGGTCTGGCCTCCTAGGGCCATGGTGGACCTAGGCCCTGATCTTCTGTGTCCGGCCTAGTGGGGCTCATTCTGCCCCTGGCCGGAGCCCCACCCTGCCGTTTTTCAGATGCTGCATTTATTTGGGATGAAGCAGTGACAAGGCCCGGACCCTCCATCCCACCTGAGCACTGCCTGGTTCAGGGCACAGAGCAGACATTGTGACTCTACTCTTTCACTTTCTGCTTCTGGTTTGGATCCTGACTCAGAGAGGGTGGGATGCTTCATTCCCCCTTGCCTCCCCAGCCCAACACACACGCTTGCTCCATGTCCACAAGCCTCACATAGTCCTCGTTTCGGCCTCAAGGTAAGAGTTCCAGAAGCTGAATTCCACAGACCCCGGAGAGCTAACACCGGCTGTTATGGGCATGCCCTCGCTCCTCCAGCCTCAGCCATTCCATCTGCAAAATGAAGGTTTGGACAGGCAGCTCTATCTGCCATGGGGCAAGGGGTCCCCTGGGGGCCCGACAGATGGCCACTCAGCCTCTGCCCGTCACTGCCAGCAATGGGGCTCGCTCCCCAGAGGCAGCTCACGCCACAGCTAACAGCTCTTATCAGAAAAGCTGTGCCTCCATTCAGCCAAAAATCTGCCTTGCTGTCCCTCTGCCCAGTGGGCCTGTGCCTCCCGTACACAGCCAGCCTGTTCGAGCTTGTGAGGATGCTTTTCTGCAGGGCAGCAGAAAGCTCTTCATCCACATGTGAGTGTTCCTCTTCCAGGGTCACTGGAAGTCTCTTTCCCGGGAGAGGTGCTCAGAGGGTGGAGGACCGCCCTGAGCCTCCAACAGCCTGTGGCCCTCCGTCTGACCTGCACGTTTCCAACACACACGTGACACTGGTCACTCTGCTCTGGATGCATTCCTCGTGGGCAGCGTCCACCGAAAGGGAGGTAACGCTGGACGCGCTGGCAATTCTGCAGTCGGTGCACCTGCCCTTTCCCATGCCAGATCCCTGTAGGGGGCTGGGGTCCCTCTTGCATGGGGCAGGCTGTCTGATGATCTGGGCTCAGGGCTGGGGCTGGCAACACCCACAGGTATACCTGGCGTGAATGGAAAACCGTTTCTCTCACCTGCAGTTGATGTTTGTTTAAGACCAGTGAGCGGGCAGGACTTCCCTTTGAACCCCGCTAAGTTCCATCCTGCTCACTTCAGTCCATTGTTTCAGGCTGTCGGGAGGTTTCTTGAGTCTGGACGATTTCTTCCATCACATTAGCCTCCCCTCTGAGCTTTGATCTGTACATTTGACAAGCAGGTCTGTTACACCTTCATCCAAGTCACTGATAGAAACACTGGACCAGGCCAGGGAGTGGACGGGTGCCACAGAGACCTCCCTCCAACTTGACATTGATCCATTAATCAATGTGCTCCACAGCTCTGCCGCTCCCTGACAGCTGCAGCCTCTCTTCCAGGGTTCTCCATGGGGCCCACGGTAACAGAGTGGGGACTCTACACAGCTCCCTCCGGCCCCAGTGGCCTGGGTGGGGCCATCTACCAGAAGTCTCAGGATCCTGAGGAATGTGTCTTCCTGGGAGGCACCCTCCTGGACACCACAGTGGTCTGCAATCTTCACGGGCACCACACTGTGCTGTGTCCTGGTTACCCTCTACCCAGTGACGTCCTCTATCGCTGGGTTGGCTTGGAGCTCTTCAAGCCCTCCCAAGCAGTATCCCTGACGCAGCCAGTGGAGTCAAGGCTCCTTCCCCTTGGCTGTCCTGGCCTCGCCTGGCCTCCAGGTGCCCCTTGCTGCAGGCCACCTGGGCGGAGGCGTCATGTTGGACTCATTCTCGGTCTCACCCTCCCCAAGTCCAGTGTGAAGCCCATGTAACACTCAGGACATACGAGTGGACTGACTGGCCAAATCTCTCCACTATTAAGTGCATCTCAGAGGCAGGGGTCAATGGAGATGGCTTGTGTGGCCACATGTGGGCCTGCTGCTGAGTTTGCAGGGTCT
Source organism: Cheracebus regulus (assembly GCA_963574635.1). Lineage (NCBI taxonomy): Eukaryota > Metazoa > Chordata > Mammalia > Primates > Pitheciidae > Cheracebus > Cheracebus regulus. Next base: position 47,944 of record CAUYQU010099170.1, read on the forward strand.
GTGAGATAAGACATTTAAAAAAAACATTTTTAAATAGGTGGAAAAAATTTAAACATACCACTTCATGATACATGACAATGATATGAAATTCAAATTTCAGTGTCTATAAATAAAGTCCCACTGGAACGCAGCCACGCTCTGCACTGAGTGTCACCCACGGCTGCCTCCACTCTGCCGCAGCTGAGCCGGGGTGTCGAGGCCGGCACTGCACGGTTCACAGAGCCCAAAATAGGCGCTCGCTGTCCCTGTACGGAAGCTTGCTGATCCCCCCTTGGAGGGAAACAGGTCTGCTTAGGACAGAAGAAACAGCCGCAGGCTGAACGCCTTCATTTATTTGAGAAGTACTGATGTGTGGCCAGTTTGTGGGAGGGGAGGTACTAAGCAAGGGCAATTTGGTGGGAATCTGGAGAGAAAGGGCCCTGCTCTCCCTGACATCAGACTGAGTTGGAAGAAACAAAAAGCAAGGAAACAAAAATCATTCCGTGTTATGAAAAAGTGACGTAAAATCCCAGGCAGAGGCACTGGAGCCACAGGACAACGGGGGCAGGGAGAAGACCTCAGGAAGCGGGCAGCCTAGGGGCGGGGGAGAGGAAAGGTGGGCCAGGCGGGCGGGTATGGAGCACCTGGGGCAGGTGCCGGAGGGAGAGAGGCCAGGCAGCTGGAGGAGGCCCTGGCAAGAAAGGGCTGGGCGTTGCTCGAGTGGGACCAGAGGAGTTTAAACAGGGAAGCACCACAGTGGGACCGCATCCTGAGAAGAGCTGGGCAGACCCCAGGCAAGCACCAAGCCCTGGGTCCTCACAAAGGAGAGGGCGACACAGCCTCCGTCTCTGACGAGCCCCGTGTTTGCAAAGTGAGCTCTCAGAAATGTTAGTTCCTGGGGGCCAGAAGCAAGTGTTTTTTTTCCATTGGGACGAAACATAATTTGCCGACTTGCTCACGTGTTCCTCCATTGCCCGGTTCACGCTTCCTTTCTCCTTCCCTCCTTTAATCAGACTGTACCCAGCACTGGGGCTCTGGGCCCACCCCTCCCCCACACCCCTCTGCTCTCCCTGCTTTCAGCCCCTGACTCTCGGGGGCCTCCCTGTCACCCCACCAAGCAGCACTGCACTCTCTCATCCCTTTCCTCGTTTTTAAAGAAAGCTCATCACCATACTGTTTACTGATTTCTATTTTTTGTTTGGTCTCTCTCTCCCCAGTTTCACGAGGATAAGGAATATGTCTGTTTTCTTTATGACTGGATCTCTACTGCCTAGAGCCCAGAGCAGGCACTCTGGAAAGATTATGAAATAAACTGATGTAACCCTTGAGTACAAGAATAGCTGGGAGAAAACTGAACGAGCCGTGCCTGCAATGTCTCTGAAATGGCTAACACCTTTTGCCCATGTGGAGTCTCGCCTGCTTCAGGAAGTTCACAACGGACAGGGCGCATTCTGCTTTCGAAGCATACTCCCTGTCCCTGACATTCAAATCCCATGTCCTCCGGCTTTCTAACATCCTGTTTGCCTTCTCATCATTATGTCTTTGCTTTTCAAACTGGTTTGGTTGGTGTTCTGGCTTCGGTTGACAGGGAATCCTGCGCAGCCTCGAACCCTTGCCCCATCAGGTCCTCAAGAGAGGGTGCACATGCCTCATAGATTCCCCCAGACTCTCAGCACAGCCCCCACGTCTGGTCCTTCACCGGCCCTGCCTGCATCACCTCATCTCCAACATGCCAGCTGCAGAGGCCAGCTCTTCTGGAGCAGCTCACACCACTTCTGACTCCAGGCATCTGTTTGTCCTCTGAGCACAGTGTCTGTGTTAGGCCACCCTCACACTGCTAGAAAGAAATACCTGAAGCCAGGTGCGGATCACGAGGTCAGGAGATCAAAGCCATCCTGGCCACTATGGTGAAACCCCATCTCTACTAAAATACAAAAAATTAGTTGGGCGTGGTTGTACACCCCTATAGTCCCAGCTACTCGGGAGGCTGAGGAAGGGGAATTGCTTGAAGCCAGGAGGTGGAGGTTGCGGTGAGCCGAGATTGTGCCAATGCACACCAGCCTGGTGACAGAGCGAGACTCCGTCTCAAGAAGAAGAAGAACAACAAAATACCTGAGACTGGGTAATTCATAAGAAAAGAGGTTTCCATGGCCCACAGTTCTGCAGGCTGTACAGGAGGTCTGGTGCTGGCATCTGCTCAGCTTCTCGAGAAGCCTCAGGAGGTTTCCAGTCACGGTGGGAGGCATAGGGGGAGCAGGCATGCCACACGGAGGAAGCAGGAGAGAGAGAGTTGGGGGGATGCTACGCACTTTTACATGACCAGATTTCATGCAGACTCAGAGCCAGAGCTCACTCATCACTGAGGGGCTGGATGGCCCAAGTCATTCTTGAGGAATCACACACATGGTCCAATGCCTCACACCAGGCCCCACCTCTAACACCAACATGAGCCTTGGGTGGGGACCTATGTCAGTGTCCACAGAGTCTCCTTCTGCACCTGGAGAGGCTCCTCTCAGACGCTACCTTCAAAGCCACAGGTGTCCTTTCCATTTCTGCTGCCCCAGGTCCAGGCCAGCCATCGGCAGGTCTTTCTGGGTGTTCCCGGGCAGGAGAGCCCACCTGAGGCTATCCATGTTTCCTTGCACACTGGCCAGGCTAAGGCTCCCACACCTGGTTCTCAGATGTCCAGATCCCTTTCGAATAAGGCTACTCCCAATTATCTCTGCTCTTAACAGACTCTGCATCTGGCTTTTGCCTCGGTCCACCAAAGTCAGAACTTCCACTGTGCATTCTCGTGAACAAGAGCCAGGCAAAGTCTAGGAGAGACCAGGAGAAGTAATTAGATCTGCTGAGGGGCACTTCTGGGTCAGTGGGGTTAGGACCTCCAAAGACCTACACCTCTATGAAAGCAATGAGAACGCTGGAAAATTTTGCCAAAATCAACTTTGTTTTCAGAACTCCATACATTAAACAAAGCCCTGCAGCAACCCAAAAAGTATCTTTTTTTTTTTTCAGGAATAAACTGGCCAAATCTCAGTAATAACAGGGAGCTCTGTGGTGTTTTGACTTACACTGTTCCCACCGGCCCCTCTGCATTTCCACAGAGGGAAAACCAACAGCCTCACAATCAAGGTGCGTTAGTCAGGGTTTTCCAGAGAAACAGAAACAATACGATATATATATAATTATATGTATATTGTGCATATATAACATATATATCTATGTATAAAACAGGATATTGGCTAAATATCTGAATTATATAATATATATTATATTATATTATTGTATACCTATATATTATATGTGTATTATACATGCATATAACATCCAATATATAGATATTTGATATTGGACTTTTATAAAGTTGGATTTTCTTGAGCCTTGAGCCTGATGGCTTTCACAGTATTGTTATTACCTAGTGGCACATATAGACACATAATATATACACCTTTATGTTATAATATATAATATAATAATAGTCTGCAAGGCATCACATTTGAACTTGTGGACTAAGTAAGGCAGACGGCCTTGTCTCTTCAGACCAGCAGCGCTCCATCTTACTCAGCGTTTCTGTTTTACTCAGGCCTTCGACTGATCATCCGAGGCCCACCCACACTCGACAGGCCCATCTGCCTTACTTAGTCCACCAGTTCAAATGCTAACCTCATGCAGAGACACTCTTGCAGGCACTGCCAGAATCATGTTTGATCAAGTGTCTGGCCACCCTGTGGCCCAGACAAGCTGACTCATAAAGTTAATCAAGACACATGATAAAAAAAAAAAATAAGCAGCCTCAGGACCACAATCGGTGTGACACCCGCAACCTGAAGGATGCTGAGAGAGAATGGAATGAGCTTGGTGTTCCCCAGAAAGCTCCCAACCTAGAGAACTTTCAAGATTTGACCTGACTGGCAGTTACCTGCAAATGACCGAAGGGCTTGCCTTTCTTTGATCTAACTCTCTCTGGACAAACAAGCTACATATCCAGGTTGTTTGTCCGAAACAGTCATCAGCAGTTGCTTAACATTCGTGAGCCACTATTACCAGTGAAAGAAAACAAGAGACTGGTGAAATATCTTAACAAGAATATTGAGAGAATGAGGTATCCAAAGCAGGCTTTGAAAAACTTCAAAATATTCCTGGTAACCTAGAAGGCTACATACATATCCAGGGCTGTGCACATGCCAGGGAGGACCCCACAAGGACTCAGCCTCTCTCCTTAACTGACCATGAGGCTCTGTGCAAGCAGGAAGTGAAGGCTAAGGCAGAGCTGTGACTACCTGCTGGAGCATTGAAAGTGCACCCCAAAGACCACAGAACCCTCAGCAAAGGCAAGGAGATGTTGGGCGAAGCCATTTAAGAAAATCCATGTCCTATCACAAGCTGACACCTAAACTAACCAAGGAGAGACTTCAGGGGCCACACACAACAAAGAATACAGAAATTATTGAAATGGTTGAGGACAGATACTGAACAAATAGCAGGAACAACAACAAACATCTGGGTGATGAGGGGAAATCTGATTTCCAGAGTTGTTACATTTTACTATTTAAAATGTATAGTTTTCTGGAGGATGAGGAGGGCAGATTACTTAAGGCCAGGGGTTTGAGACCAGCCTGGCCAACATGGTGAAACCCCACCTCTACTACAATTACAAAAACTAGCCAGGTGTGGTGCTGCATGCCTGTAATCGTAGCTACTCAGGAGGCTGAGGCATGGGAATTGCTTGAACCCAGGAGGTGGAAGTTGCAGTGAGCCACGATGGCACCACTGAATTCCAGTCTGGGTAACAGAGTGAAACTGTGTCTCAAAAATTTAATAAATAAAATGCATAGTTTTCTGCAAAACATTATGAGACACTCAAAGAAGCAAAAAGTATGCTCAATGCAGAGACAATAGCAACTCTCCCACAGGGGCCCAGACGTTGGGCTCACTAGTCAGAGACTTTTTTGTTAACTATTTTCCTAAATATTTTGTTCTTTTTAAAGCTATTATACCTTGACTTGTTCAAACTTTGTGTTCAGATTGTTTATTGCAAGTGTATAGAAATAAAATTTATTTTTGTATACTTATCATGTACCTTCAATATACTTCCCACCATCATAAATAAACCAGATATGAACATCACAAAAGAAGAAAATTCCTTATGAATGTAGGTGTAGATATCCTCAAGAAAATACTAGCACACCTAATCCAGCAACTTAGAAAAAGGATTATATGCCATGACCAAGTGGGATTTCCATGTTGGTTAAACGTCTGAAAAATCAACTTAATACCACATATCAATAAAGAAAAGGACACAACATGACATCTCAGTAGATAAAGAAAAAGCATTTGACAAACCCCAACACATTTTCATGATAAAAACAGTTAAGACATGATGAGTAGAATGAGCTTCCTCATCCTGATAAAAGGCATCTCTGAACATCTCACAGCTAACATTATACTTAATGGTGAAATACTGCTTTCCTCCGAAGATTGGGAACAAGCCAATGATATCTGCTCTCACCATTTCTATTGACATTTTACTGGAGATTCCAGTGAGAGAACAGAGGCAAGAAAAAGCAATAAAAAGCATCCAGATTTGGATGGAAGAACTAAAACTATATTTCCAGATAACATGGTCTTGTACATAGGAAATCCTATAGCACCCATAAAATACACATATATGCAAAACTATTAAAACTAACAAGCAAGTTCATTAAGGTTTCAGGTACATGACAAAAATACAAGATTGTATTTCTATTCACTTGCAATAAACAATCTGAGAACAAAACTTAAAAAAAAAAACAAGTCAATTTATAATAGCATTGAAAGGAACAAAGTACTTAGGAAAGTATTTACCAAAAATCTATAAACATGCATACTGAAAACTACAAACAGCTTTGAAAAATTTAAGACTTAAATAAATGGGAAAATATCCATAGTCATGGATCAGATGATGTAAAATGGGTAAGATGGCAAGGCTCCCCATGTTGATATACATGTTTAAAATGATCCCTGTCAAAATCCCAAATGCCTTTTCTCAGAAACTTGCAAAATCACCCTAAAATTTTTTACAAATATTAAAGGAACCTGGAATAGTCATAACAATCCTTAAAAGAAGAGCAAAGTTCGCATTTCTCAAATTCAAAACTTACTCTACAGCTGCAAGAATGGATGTAGGTACCAGCACAAAGGTAGACATACATAGATCAATGGAATCTGCAGACACCTGGATTCAACAGAACTGGGTGTCTAAGAATGATCATTGTAATTATGATCAACTGATTTTGGGCAACTGTGCCAAGACCATTCACTAGGGAAAAAATAATCCTTTCAATAAACGGTGATAAGGCAACTGTTATGTACCTGCTGAAGAATGATATGGGCTCCCTACCATGCCTCATGTGCAAATGTTAATTCAAAAGAGATTCTAGACCATTACTCTTGTAGGTAAGATTATTAGCTCTAACTAGAATTAAAACTATAACCTTCTGAAAAGAAAACATAGGAGTAAAACTTTATAATCTTGGTATAGGTCATTATTTTTTAGTTATCTCACCAAGTTGGACTTTATTGAAATTAAATACTTTTGTGGTTCAAAAGGCAACATTAAGTAAGTGAAAAGACACATATGGAATGGGAGAAAATATTTGTAAATCATATATCCGAGAAGGTACTTGTATTCAGAATATATAAATTACTCTTACAATTGAATAATAACAATAAAAATAAAACAATTTTTAAATGAGCAAAAGATTGAATAAATATTTCTCCACAGAAGACATGCAAATAAATGGTGGATAAGCCCATGAAAATATGCTTAACTCATTAGCCATTTTATCAGAGACATGCAAATCCAAACTATAATGAGCTACCACTTCACACCTACTAGGTTGGCTTAAATTTTAAAAACAGACAAATAGCAAGTGTTGGCAATGATGTGAAGAAATCGGAGTTTTTGTACATTGTGAGTAGAATTTTAAGTTGATGAAGTCACATTAGGAAGGAGTTTGAGTATTTCTCAAAATGTTACAGGTAGTGTTACTGTATGATCTAGCAATTCCGCTCCTGGACAAATATCTAAGGGAAATGAAATCTATGTCCACACACAAACTTGTGAGTAAATGTTCATAGCAGCATTATTCACAACAGCTACAAAGCAGAAACAACCAAAAATCTGTCAGCTGGATAATAGATAAATAAATGTCATCTATTCAGATAATGCCATATTTTTCAGCTACAAGAAAGGAATGAAATAGAACACATGCTATAACATAGGTGAACCTTAAATACATTATGCTAATTGAAAAATCTATTATAAAAGATCCCAAGTTATATGATTCTATTGTCATAAGCTGTCAAGAATAGGCAAATCCGTAGGGACTAAGTCGATGAGTCCTTTCCTGAAGTTGAGAGGAAAGGCAACAACTGCCAGTGGATATGGAATTTATTTTCAGGGTAATAAAAATGTTCTCAAATTCTATAGTGGCGATTGTGCTCACCTCTGTGAATATATTCAAACGTTTTGAATTACAACCTTCAAAGGAGGGATATGTATGGTGTGTGAATTATAAACAAATTATATGATGAATTGCATTATACAAATGAAATTGGATCTTCATCCTGATATAAATTATGTAAATTTTGAATGGAGGAAAGTTGCAGGAAAATGTGACTTTATCAGTGAGGCTTATCAGGACCTGCTGCTTTGTTTTCCTCCTTATACCTATCACTGCCTGACGTACCGTGCACGGTAAAACCCAGCCACACTGAGATGCAGTACCTTCCAGCTGTGTGAACTGCAGGATCCCAGTACTGCGGTGTTCATGGGATAATGAGGGAGCCTGCATGGGCAGCTTTCTTGGTGTCTAGGAATCCAGCTGCACAATTCACATCCTTTCTGGATCCTGTTAAAGTGTGACACCACCTGTCTATTGTGGCTTAAATATCAATGGCGATGGTTCAAGGACCCCATGGTATAGTAGTCAGTGTTCTTTAGAGAAACAGAAGAGAGAGGGAAGGAGGGAGGGAGAGATAGAGAGAGAGAGAGAAATTTATTACAAGAAGATTTATTCTAAGAAATTGGCTCACAGAATTGTGGACACAGGGAAGTCGCAGGAGCTGCAGGGCGAGTCAGCAAGCGACCCAGGAGGCCTGATAGCACAGTTTCCGTCTAAAGCTGATTGCAAGACCCAGTTAGAGCTGCTCTCTCCATCCCAGTCCGAAGGCAGAAAATAAGACCATGTTGCAGCTGGAAGGCAGTCGGGTAGGGGAATTTCCTCCGGCTTGTGGAAAGGTCAGCCTCTTTCCTAGTCAGGTCTTCAGCGATTTTCGGGGCTCACCCGAGTTAGGCAGTGCAATCTTCTTTACCCAGTCTCCTGATTTAAATGCTAATCTCATCCAAAAACACCTCTAGGAAACTTAGAATAATGTTTGGCCACATATCTGGGCACCCTGTGGCCCAGCCAAGTTGACACATAACATTAACTATGTGTGGTTACCTGGCTGGCACTTCCGACGCATGGGTGGTACTGCTGGGGAATATCCGGGTCTGTTGGCATGTGTTTCAGTGGCTCCATGGGAGGAGGTCAGACCCAAACACTTCTGGGGATGTGTGAGTCCACCTTCTGCTCCCCCTCCTGGATGTTTGCCAGTCATTCCCCGCCGGCTTGTCCATTTCTTCCTTCTTGTCCGTTTCTCTATTTTTATGGAAGCTAGGAAATGCAGTCCATATCCATTTGAGAATGCGGTCTGCGCAGGAGATGACAGCCAATTTCCAGCCCTATTGGTCTTGTGCGATTATTGGATCTGCTATTGTGGAGCTTTACATATTTACATGCATATTTGTTTGTATCACTTTTCTTCCAGCATTTAAGTTCTGTGGACCATGCTGCCGTCAGTCCCATCCTGCCCCACCCTGCCTATTATGTTGTTATGTTTCCCTTGCCTGGGGTAGTGCTTGATACCCTTTGCTGCTTAATTCTTTCTAAGGAAATGCAATAAGCTAAATGATATGTGGATAATTTATTGACAAACTGCTTAGCTATGGTCAAGTTTTTGATTTCTGATGCAATCTGTGCACTAGCGATGCCCTTTCTGCTGCCACCTGTGCTCCACAGAGCACGGTCATGTTGGCTTGAAGCCCAATTCCACAAACGCCAAGGAACCTAGGCCCCCCAAGATGTCTATTCATTCCAGGGCCTGTTCTGCCTTCGTCCACCGTCTTCTTGGTTCTTGAATCTAAGAGTGTTACCTGTTTTCAGTCTCCCCTTCCCTGATGCAACTCTCCTCTGGCACAGGACAACTTCCAAGACTGGGGGCCATGAGGGGAGCACATCCAGGCTCTCGGCTCTACCTTCCTGCGGATCCATCCTCATCTCTGCTTCCCGCCAGTTCCTCACCTCCTCGTTCCCATGTGAACATCCAAATTCTCCCCATTACCCAGAATCCCCCAGCACTCCCACCTGCTGTCCCTACCCTTTCAGGACACAATCCAGCAAGGTCTTGGCATAGAAACAGCCCTTGTTGAACAGGATCCACCTCCGTAGAAGATATTTAGGGTTATAATTATTAATATTTTTCCTATCACAGTTTTCTGGGGGTCCATGTATGTATTTCTTAATTTATTCACAATGGATGCATACCATGTTTATTTAGCAAACCATAGCACTATTTGAAAAATGCAGTAAAGTCTTTCTGATACCTAAGAAATTTAGAAAAATAGATTCAAAGGAGGCAGCTGACTCCACAGCCTGTGGTCTCGGTGCCAACGAGGCCGTGAAGCCGCCACACCAGCTTTCTCCTACTGCCAGGCCTTCTCGCCTAGCTCCTGGCTCCTTCCTGAGGGAGCATCCTCCCAGCCAGCCCTGCGTCAGTGCTTGAAGCATCCTCTGATGCTCCCTGCAGAGCACATGTCAAACTCATCACCAAATCCCCACTTTAAACATCCAACGGTCTCTCTGTCTCCATCACTGCAGGCTCTAGGTGAAGCCTCTTAGATAGGAACATTCCTGCTTTGAGCTCTGCCCACCTCCATCTCCCCTGAACATTTCTGCCAAGACTTGTCCTCTCCAAAACCCGCGATTGATCCCTTTGTCTGTAAGCTAAACTCCAAACCCCAACACAGCCCTGAGGCCCCTCCGTTTGGCCATGCTGCCTGCTCCACTTCATCTCCACTGGATCCTTTCGCCCAAGTCCACATGATGTCCATCCAAATCATGGCACTCTTGTCCCTGAAGACCCTGCAGATGGGGGTCTCCGTGCCTGGAACGCTCCTGCACGACCCTCCCGTCTCCTGAAACATTAGCCATTTTTAAGACTAAGCTGAAATGTCGAGTCTTCCATTAATATCTCCCAGTCTGCCAACCCAGAATTAATCGATTTGCACTCTACAATTTATGTCCGGTTTCATGATTTTTGTTTTGGCTCCTGAGTAGCTGTTTCTGGGCCTGTCGTGTGGGTTATCACCCTCTGGGCCCCTCGCTGTGTCTGGCCTGGGGCCTGGCACACAGCACTTGGGTGGCTCCAGGGAGGGTGGTCAAAGACTGCTTCCCCTGGGACAGGCTCACAGGCATGCTGGCTGAGCAGCCCTGCACACCCTTCTTTCTTCCCTGGCACCAAAGGGCACAGTAGCTGCACTCCCACCACCATAAATGCCAACTTGCCACCCCTGTGCCTTCACACAGCTTTCCAAGGTTCCTTGTAGGGGCCCTCTGAGTCCCCCAGGGCTCTCCCCTCACTTCAATGGGCTCATGTCTGTAATACAGAGAGTCCGGTCCGCCTTCCTCCCCATCCTCCACTCTCAGTACGCTTCTGGGAACTGCGTAGGTGCTTACTAAATGCTGCTAGGTAAAAAGGATTAGGTAATTTATGACCAAAGATAGAGAATAATTGCCAATGAGAATTACATACTAATAACGCAAATAGCTCTGAGTTCATCTGGAAGTTTCTTTCTTGACCTGATTCTCAACAAGGGGAACATAAAATCAAAGGTTGGCCTTTTAGCTAGATGGCGGTGAACCGTGAAACTTCAACTGGCAGCCAGGGAAGGCTGATTATATAGATTAGACATGCATTTCTATCGGGCTCTTTTATTCAACCAAGAAGAACTGAGAAACTGGGAGACGGGGTTCGTGAACGCTTTGATATTTATGTCTCTTTTTTTCAGTTTTTCTCAGGTGCTTCTATGTTCAAATGGCATGGCTGAGCTTTCGCCTCACCTAGAAGTTCAGTTTCCATATTCAAATGCGGGCTTTGCCCTGTGTGGGTGGAGAATCCAGACCGCCGTTTCTAATGGTGGTCTGGAACCCTTCCGATGAGCTGCCTGGAAGCTGGCATCATCTTTTAACGATTATTAAATGCACATTTCAAGCTGGGCATGGTGGCTCACGAATGTAATCCCAGGACTTTGGGAGGTCAAGGTTGGGGAATCACTTGAGCTCAGGAGTTCAAGACCAGCTTGGGCAATATGCTAAACTCTCTCTCTACAAAAACCACAAAAATTAGCCAGGAAATAAAAATTAGCAGGTAAATACAAAAATTACTTGGGGGGCTGTGGCAGCAGAATCACTTGATTGTGGGAGGTCGAGGGAGACAAAGTGAGACTTTGTCGCTAAATAAATAAATACACATTTCACTCCTTTACACGCTGTTGGGAAACTGCTCAAGGGAGGGTCAAGTGTGTTTTTCAAGTCAGTTTCCAAACACATGAGGAAGGAATTGGTGGACACACAGGTTGACCGTGTTCTTTCCAAAGCCATCACTGTGTCTTCCTCCCATTTACATAAAAATCCCTGGGCACAAGTGCCTGCTCCAGTTCCCTTCCTGGGGACCCCTCCCCACATGCTGTACTTATTAAAGCCACAGCATGGCTTGGGTCAGGATGCCCGTCTCACTCCTCACACTCTCCAGGCCCATTAATTGTGACAACTAGTGACAGTTGTGTTTATTCATGAATTTACAAATAAACTGACAATTTGTAAATTTGTATAATTTATGAATTCATGAATAAACAACAATATACTGAGAATGATCACTCTCCCACAGTGACTGGCAGCATCTACAGGGTCCCTGTGAGCCATTTCAGCATCCAAAGTACTTTGCGTATTGGGGGTATGGTCCATCACCTGGTGAAATTTGCTTATGGAAGGAAGAAGGAGAAAGGAAATGGAGGAAAAGAAGAGAGGTGGGAGGTGAGAGGGAAGGAGGGAAGGAAGGAAGGAAGAAGGGAAGGAAGGGAGGAAGGGAGGGAGGGAGGATAATTTGCGAATTCACGAATCAGCAACAATATACTGAGAATTGATCACACTGCTCAGGTTGACAGTGTGTACAGAGCAGGATGTCTTCACGCTCTCTAGGCTCATTAACTGTGGCAATTGGTGACACTTGTGTTTGGTGCCAGTATAATTTGTGAATTAACGAATAAAGAAGGAAAGAAGGAAGGAAGAGAGGGAGGGAAGGAAGAAAGGAAGGGAAAGAGGAAAGGAAAGGAGAGAAGAAGGAAAGGAAGGAAGAAAAAGAAAGGAGGGAAGAAGGCAGGGAGGAGAAAGGCCAGGAGGAAGGGAGAGAAAAAGAGAGGCAGAGAGAGCCCCTCCCCTCAACTCCCAAAACACCTTTCGGTGCATTTTAACAGTGCTTACATTTCAAAATAGTTCTGGAAGTTCCGGTTCTTGGTCTCTTGTCTCAAGTTAGCGGCACACATATTTGCCGCATGTCCCTCTGTGCCGCCCTGGGAGTGCAGGGCCAGGTCTGAAGAGCCGTGCACTCGTGGCCAAGGTCCAGTGGCCGTGCAGTGACCTGATGCCTATCACACAGGGCAATTCAAGTGTGCGTCAGTTTAAACATGTGTGACGGTTTGCCGTTCAGAGTTCCATGCATGCCACTGTTGTCTCCAGGATGAATTAGAGCAGGGACGGTCTCATTTCATGTGTGTGTTGCGGTAACCCCAGGCTCTACTGCTGTCTGAGAGCACAGTAGGGAATTCAAGAAGCGGTTTATCTGGGGCTCTGGAGGCATGGCTCTTTCATACCTCGGCTTCCAACTCCAGGGGCCACCACACCCTCCAAGCAAGCAAGACCCTCCCCAGAGACCTTTGCCCACTACTCACAGCGTCACCATCCTTCAGGGTTGGAAGGGCCTCTGACACACAGTGGGTGCTCAATGAGTTTGCTGACTGCGTTTGCTGGAATCTCCCACACTCTTTCTCTCACTGTCTTTGCCCAAGGAATGTTGACCCTGGGCTGTTTGTCAAGTTGACCTGAGGAACCTGGCACCCACTGAGCCCTCTGCCTAGGACATACTCTCCCGGACATCAGTGAGGCTTGAGCCCTCCTTCCTTTTAAATATGCATAGAAAGGCCACCAGCTCAGAGAGGCCCTGCACACAGCAAGGTCATGCACCTGGCCCCAGAGGCCTCTCCTCCATTGCCCTGTGTTGTTCTTCACAGCACCTGTCACCCCCTATCTGATCACATATCTCTGTAGTTCATTGTTGTACATTGTAATCCCAAACAAATGTCAATTCTGTATGACTGGGACTCGGTGTGGCCACCGCTGTGCCCCGACACGGCCTGACACATTGTAGGCACTCGATAAATATTCATGAATGAATATTATGAGTAACGTCATAAATAAAGTTGGCACATATACACACGGGTAAAGGATGAGGAGGCCCGAACTCAGCTCCACGGGGGCTCTAGAGAAAGACTGGCAGCAGAAGACACCCAGTTACGTTGAATGAATGAGTGAGTGGATGGATGACTTCTATAATATCTCTCTTCTGCCATTTATTTTTTAGCTGCCATGTATTCCAGATATTTCTGGGCATGTCCAGGTTTTACATATGTCAGCCTTAGTGACCACATCCGGTGGTGCTGCAGTTTGCTGAGCTGACTCTCATGGCTCCCACCATGGAGGCCCTCAGGGAACAGTTTATGGGTTTATGGCTGAGGGCCACCGCTCAGGAAGGCCACGCTGCAGGATGGAGGGTCCAGGGGTGGGCATGTGGGAGATGGATGGATCTCACAGCTCTACACACCATTTGGGAAGGCCAGGCCTTTATTATAGAGAATCAATATTTGTACAGTTGGTAGGTTGTAAAATTTTATAGTTGTGAAGTGACAGGTTTTCCTAACTGGCCCCCAAAGAGATATAAAACCAGACAGCAAAAGTTACCTGATGATCCCAGGAATAGGTGGCAACTACAGAACACAGAGAACTCATGGGGCAGATTCACACATGATCGTTTCACAGACAGAGGAAACGCGGGGCAGATTCACGCATGATAGTTTCACAGACACAGAGGGCACGCGGGGATGCTTCGCACATGATCGTCTCAGAGATGCAGAGGACATGCAGGGACGCTTCATGCCTGATGGTTTCATAGACACAGAGGGCACGTGGGTCAGATTCATGCATGATCATCTCAGAGACTCAGAGGACATGCAGGGACGCTTCACACATGATCATCTCAGACACAGAGGACATGCAGGGACGCTTCACACATGATGGTTTCATAGACACAGAGGACATGCAGGGACACTTTACACATGATCATCTCAGACACAGAGGACATGCAGGGACACTTTACACATGATCATCCCAGACACAGAGGACATGCAGAGATGCTTCACACATGATGGTTTCATAGACACAGAGGACATGCAGGGACACTTTACACATGATCATCTCAGACACAGAGGACATGCAGGGACGCTTCACACATGATTGTCTCAGACACAGAGGACACGCAGGGATGCTTCACACATGATGGTTTCATAGACACAGAGGGCATGCGGGTCAGATTCATGCATGATCATCTCAGAGACGCAGAGGACATGCAGGGACGCTTAACACATGATCGTCTCAGATGCAGAGGACATGCAGGGACGCTTCACACATGATCATCTCAGACACAGAGGACATGCAGGGATGCTTCACACATGATCATCTCAGACACAGAGGACATGCAGGGACGCTTCACACATGATCATCTCAGACACAGAGGACATGCAGGGACACTTCACACATGATCATCTCAGACACAGAGGACATGCAGGGATGTTTCACACATGATCATCTCAGACACAGAGGACATGCAGGGACGCTTCACACATGATCATCTCAGACACAGAGGACATGCAGAGACGCTTCACACGTGATCATCTCAGACACAGAGGACATGCAGGGACGCTTCACACATGATCATCTCAGACACAGAGGACACGCAGGGACGCTTCACACATGATCATCTCAGACACAGAGGACACGCAGGGATGCTTCACACATGATCATCTCAGACACAGAGGACACGCAGGGACGCTTCACACATGATCATCTCAGACACAGAGGACATGCAGGGACGCTTCACATATGATCATCTCAGACACAGAGGACATGCAGGGACGCTTCACACATGATTGTCTCAGACACAGAGGACACGCAGGGACGCTTCACACATGGTGGTTTCATAGACACAGAGGGCATGCGGGTCAGATTCATGCATGATCATCTCAGAGATGCAGAGGACATGCAGGGATGCTTCACACATGATTGTCTCAGACGCAGAGGACACACGGGGATGCTTCACACATGATTGTCTCAGACACAGAGGACACGCAGGGACGCTTCACACATGATGGTTTCATAGACACAGAGGGCATGCGGGTCAGATTCATGCATGATCATCTCAGAGACACAGAGGACATGCAGGGACGCTTCACACATGATCATCTCAGACACAGAGGACATGCAGGGATGCTTCACACGTGATCGTCTCAGACACAGAGGACATGCAGAGACGCTTCACACATGATCGTCTCAGACGCAGAGGACATGCAGGGACGCTTCACACATGATCATCTCAGATACAGAGGACATGCAGGGACGCTTCACACGTGATCGTCTCAGACACAGAGGGCATGCGGGTCAGATTCATGCATGATCATCTCAGAGACGCAGAGGACATGCAGGGATGCTTCACACATGATTGTCTCAGATGCAGAGGACATGCAGGGATGCTTCACACATGATTGTCTCAGAGGCACACAAGGTCGCTTCACACATCATAGTCTCAGAGGACGCAGAAGACACATGGGGCCACTGCATGTGTGATCTCAGAGGAACACCAGACAGTCCGTGAGATGGGATGGTCACTATGCTGATTTAGGGAGGAGGAAAGTGAGGTTTAGTGGGATTGAGGAGGCCGTTTGTATCATCTTGGAGTAGGTAAATTTTCTTTTTCTTTCTTTCTTTCTTTTTTTTTTTTGGACAGAGTTTTGTTCTTGTTGCCCGGGCTGGAGTGCAATGGCGTGATCTCAGCTCACTGCAACCTCCTCCTCCCGGATTCAAGTGATTCTCCTGCCTCAGCCTCCCAAGTAGCTGGGATTACAGGCATGTGCCATTCTGCTCTGCTAATTTTTTGTATTTAGTAAAGATGGGGTTTCACCATGTTAGTCAGGCTGGTCTCAAAATCCCGACCTCAGGTGATCCACCCGCCTCGGATTCCCAGAGTGCTGGGATTACAGGCATACGTCATCGTGCCCAGATGGAGGAGGTAAAATCTTAAACTTGACATTAAAATTGCTAAGCACAAGCAAATAAATATGTATGATCAATTTCCTCAGAAGACATATTAATAATGGTAAAAGTCAAGAAACAGAGTGGAGAAAATTTTTAACATATATAACACAGAAAACATATAACAGCACTTAAAATACACACAACACTTAAAACACATGTAATAAATGGACTTGTATCTAAAACATATTAAAATACATATAAATTATAAAGGCAAGCAACTCAAAGCAAATTGTCCCAAAGACCTGAGGAGACATTTATAAAGATAAATGTTCAAATGGTCAATACCACATGAAAATCTGCAGCACTTCATTAGCTGGCATTGAATTATTCAATGCCAGAATGCCCCAAACACACAAGGCAGGCAATAGCCGGTCTTGAGGGTGTGGGGTTAAAGGCGGCTCATGCACTGCTGGTGGGAATATAATTGGTACAACCACTTTGAGAAACCATGCAGAAGAATTCTTAGCAGCTCAACAAATCCACATCGTGTGCACAGCAATTTCATTTCTAGGTTCATATCTCACAGAAACGCATACGTGGGTTCTTCAAAAGACATGAAAAGTTTATAAAGGCACTGTTCATTATCGCGTAACTGGGAATTTCCCAAATGCCCATCAATAATGGAACAGACACATCCACTTTAGTGTATAATGTAGTGAAACACTGACAGCAGGAGGCTTGATCATCTACAATGCCCCAAAGTGTGGATGCCCTCCTTAGAGAGTGAAAACAGCAAGGCACAAATGAGTATGTACAGCGCAATTCCATTTACACCAAGGACAAAATCGGGCAAAACTAACCTATGGGGTTAGACATTGGGCTCGTGGCTTCCCTGGAGAACAGGGTTGTAACTGGCCAGGGGATGAGGCAATGCATAAGACGCAGCAACTTTCTGCTTCTTGGTCCTGGTGCTGGCTGCACAAGTGCACTCACCTTGGAACAATTCCCTGAGTGGTACATTTATGTTTTGCTTCTCTTTCTGCATGTATTTTATACTTTGACAAGAAGTTTACTTAAAAATATTAACATCATTTATGATGAAAACATGGTCTAAATAGAGAATTAACTCATCCTTCTTACCTAAAAAGTAATACTTATTAAACCAATGAAAATCCCAGAAACACCTAAAATAATTATTCTAAAAAGTGGCACCTTAGAGATAGTCCCTTTAACATCAGAATGAGACCAGTTCTCAAAACGTCTACTTAACATCCTATGGAAAGTGTTTGAGACAGACTCTCGCCCTGTCACTCAGGTTGGAATGCAGTGAGGTGAACACGGCTCACTTGACGTCCTGGGCTTGATCCTCCTACCTCAGCCTCCCAGATAGCTGGGGTTACGTGCACACATTACCACACCCAACTGATTTTTCATTTTTTGTGGAGATGAGGTCCCACTGTGCCGTCCAGTGGGGGAAGTCTTGGCCTCAAGTGATCCTCCTCCCAAAGTGCTGGGATTACAGGTGTGAGCCACTGTGCCTGGACCTAGTGAAAGTCTTAATCAGCACAAAAATAAATGAACGACAATAACAGCTAAAGTGAGACACAGGATTGGAAAAGAGCTACAAGAATTACTATTTTCAGAATAAATAGTTGCTTACAAAGGAATCAATTTAACCTATGGAAGAATTATTGGAAATAATAGAGTATAGCAAGGGGCATTGGATAAAAAAGAAATCTGAATCTATAGATTTTAGTTAATAATAATGTATCAATATTTGCTCATTATTTGTAGCAAATATATTGTATTCATGTAAGATGTTCACAGTAAGGAAAACGATAGGGGCATATGGTGACTCTATTAGCTTCACTAGTTTTCTCTAAATCTAAAACTGCTCTCAAACGAAGTGTTCTTTTTAAACTTTAAGTTCTGGGATACATGTGCAGAACATGCAGGTTTGTTACACAGGTACACAAGTGCCATGGAGGTTTGCTGCACCTGTCAGCCTGTCATCTAGGTTTAAAGCTCTGCATGCATTAGGTATGTGTCCTAATGCTCTCTCTCCTTGCCTCCCACCCACCAACAGGCCCTGATGTGTGATGCTCCCCTCCCTGTGTCCACGTGCTCTCATTGTTCAATTCCCACTTCTGAGTGAGAACATGCGGTGTTTGGTTTTCTGTTCCTATGTTAGTTTGCTGAGGATGATGGTTTCCAGCTTCATGCATGTCCCTGCAAAGGACACGAACTCATTCTTTTTTTTACCATGTGTATGGATAGGGAGATTTGACAGTGTAAAGATGTCAGTAATTTCCAACATGATGTCAGGTATAGACTCAGATGACTCACAGAATTTCTGAAAACAATATTCCCAGAACTTGATGATTCTAAAATCCGTAAGGAAAAATAAAGGTACAGGGAAATCCAGGACTGAAGAAGGGCTGGGAAGGGAAACAGACACCTGTATTTTCCCCTGTCTGTAGTTTTACAGGAAGTGCTGACACAAGTAAAGAGGAAGAGGAAAGACACGTTGATCAATGAAACAAAACAGTGAGCCCAGCATACACCAAGAGTATGAAAGAAACTGATTTACAAAGGTGAAGCACAGGGGAGCCGAGACAAAAGACAAGATTATCTGATGAAGAGACGTAGGGAAAAGATGAACTCTTATCTCACACGGTATACAAAAATCAACTCTGTATATATTATTTAATGATATCAGAAACAAAACTGTAAAACTCCTCATAGAAAGTATAAGCAAGTATCTTCTAGACTTCAGAATAGGGGATTACTTATTAAATATACAATGTATTAACTAAAAATTTTAAATATACAGATTTGAGTACATTTAAATTAAAAACTTGTATTCATCAAAACAAACCTTAGTGGGAGTCAACATTAAGTTACAATAGGGAGAAGAAATTGGAAAAATATAGAAAAAAGAACCAATCCAGGCCAGGTGGGGTGGCTCACACCTGTAATCCCAGCACACTGGGAGCCCGAAGCGGGAGGATCACCTGAGGTCAGGAGTTTTGAGACCAGCCTGACCAACATGGCAAAACCTCATCACTACTAAAAATACAAAAAATTAGCCAGGTGTAGTGGCACATGCTTGTAATCCTAGCTACTTGAGAGGCTGAGGCAGGAGAATCATTTGAACCCCAGAGGCAGGGGTTGCAGTGAGCTGAGATCACGCCATTGCACTCCACCTTGGGCAACAGAGAGAGACTCTGTCTCAAAAAAAGAAAGAAAGAAAAAAAGATCAATCCATATAAAGAATGTATACAAGAAGTCCTTTATCACAATAGTAACAGCAAAACAACCCAACATAAAAGTGACCCAAATACATGAACAGATATTGTATACCAAAGGAAACACGCACAGGCTGTAGACAGATGAGGTGTTCAGCTTCTTTAGTCAACAGAAAAGCACAAGTGTAGACCACAATGAGGCCCCACCCTACACGTATTTGATCAATGTTTTTTTAAAGTCTAAAATAATGTAGTTGAAAGACATGAATAGAGAGGACTTTATATACATACAATGCTGATGAGAGGGCAAATTGCTACAATGATGTGTGGAAATATTTGGCATAATTGGTTTCTGAGGGTGAATGTTTCATGCTCTCTGACCCTCTACTTCTATAATCCGAGCAAAAGTCTTGCACACCTATAGTAGATATGCACACATGGTTCCCACAAATGCCTCTGGGACAGCAAAAACCTGGAGACAGTATAATGCCCATTTCTAGGCTGGTAGGTGAGTGAGCTGCATATACAGCACCACAGTGAAATACCCTGCAACAGTCAACATGAATGAATTACAGTTACGGGAGAAATCCTAATGAATATTGGGAATCTAATAAGTGAAAGATTCAGACCAGGATGATTACACCCACAGGATGTCCTTTTAAATATAGTTAGAAACAATGATTATTGAGCTTTTATACCTACTGGAACTCTTAAAAACAAAATGATGCAACTTTTTGGTAAATGTAAAACTATCCTAACATTTTAAAAGTTTTTATTTTTTTAATGGACCACATAGCTTGAAGGACAAATCAATCATTTCCAGAAGAGTGGCTGGAATCATAGCTTGAGCCTCGTTGGCTCTAGTTTGGCCTTAAGAACTCAGGAGGGGCCTGGTGTGGTGGCTCACACCTGTAATCCCAGTACTTTGGGAGGCCGAGGGGGGCAGACCATGAGGTCAAGAGATTGAGACCATCCTGGCCAACATGGTGAAACCCCATCTCTGCTAAAAATAGAAAAATTAGGTGGGCGTGGTGGTGCGTGCTTGTAATCCCAGCTACTCAGGAGGCTGAGGCGGAAGAATCACTTGAACCAGAAGGAAAAAAAGAAGAAAGAAAGAAACAAAGAAAGAAAGAAAGAAAGAAAGAAAGAAAGAAAGAAAGAAAGAAAGAAAGAAAGAAAGGGAAAAAAAGAGAAAATGATCCAGAAGAGAAGGAAAGACTACTAATGCTGGAGAGTGATGACACCATGGAAGCAAAGTCCTTGGAAGGTGATGAGGGTCAGGGTTTGGTGCACGAGGGGAAGGGGGGCGTGCAGACACTCGTGTAGAGTAACTACCAAAGCGGACCGAAGGGCACCGGGCTGCAGAGCACAGAGGGCGGCGTGTGCATGACCTGCTGCTGCTGGGAGAAGGCCTCTTATGATTGGTTCTGTTTTTGTGTGTTTGAAATAAGAAACGAGGCCCTAAGATGGGGTGGGGTGTTCAGATAACACTGGGCATTGAACCAGGACGTGGAGGTTGCAGTGAGCCAAGATCTCGCCACTGCTCCAGCCTGGTGACAGAGACTCCACCTCAAAAAATAAAATAAATAAATAAATAAATAAATAAAAGAACTCTGGAGGAAGGCAGGCATCCCTCACCAGGAGCCACCCTTCAGGCCACATTTTCAGACAGTTGTGTTAGATGGGACGAGGGGAAGAAAGAGTTGAAATTTCTAGAAAAATGGAGTGAGGAGAAGAAAAGAGTGAGAAACAATTGCCCACGTGTACAGCCTGTCTCATAAGCAAAGCGACGACGGCCAGGGAGGTTTCCTGCTAGCTTGGAACATGGCTCTGACCCTCCTTCAGGCTTCCAAGAAGACACACTTATTAAACATGAGACATAGGCCAAGTGCAGTGGATCATACCTGTCATCCCAGCACTTTGGGAGGCTGAGGTGGGAGGATCACGTGAGGCCAGGAGTTCAAGAACAGCCTGGCCAAGGTACCTGAGACTCAGCTATACAAAAACTAAAAAAATAAATTAACTGAGCATGGCAGTGTAGATCTGTAGTCCCAGCTACTTGGGAAGCTGAAGTGGGAGGATCGCTTGAACCTGGGAGTTAGAAGCTGCAGTGAGTTATTAATCCCACCACTGCACTCCAGTCTGGGCGAGAGTGAGACCCTGTCTCAAAGAAAAAAAAAGGTATATATATGGAGAGAGAGAGAGAGAAGAAGAAGAAAGGGACAAGCACGTGATTTATGTAAACATTGAAAAATTGCAGAAGTAAAGAACAATGGAAAGAAGTGACAGGCTATAAATATTGACCAAAAAATACTTGCACAGAGGTTAAAAATGTGAACCAATGACATCACCATGAATACAAGAAGAAAAGCAACAATAAACAAAGTGATTCCTCTAATAAAAAAAAGCAGAGTATGAAAAGAGAGCGAGGAAGCACGCTATTGCACGTACAGATGTGCTGATCAGAGGTGGAGAAGAAAGACGGGCTGTCAAAGCTCAGAAACTGAAGAAAGAAATTAAGAAAAAATGAAGAGCACATTAAAACCTCCCCAAGGAGAGCAGAGGGCTCCACATTTCCCTGTTTCTTAGACTTCATCTCCTCGCTTCCCATCTGGTTGCACTTCCAGTTTGACACTAGAATGGCCCCTTTGACTGGAATATCCAACCCTCCACTCCTCTCTCCCCTTCCTCCCTGTAACGAGGAAGCAAACTCAGCATTGTTGAACCTCACTCTGCCTTCCCCAGGCCGGCACTGGGCAGCTGGGCGTGCTGCTGACAAGGAGTGGCTGAGCTGGTACTACTTAGGTCTACGTCCATGAACCTCGGGTTGACGGCCGCCCCCATGTTCTCAGACTCGGGTCCCGGGAAATCCCACAGCAGCTGGAGGCTCAGCTTTGCCTCGGGGCCAGCCAGCCCAGCCCAGCGGCCCCCGAGTCTGGCAGCCAACCCCTCTATAATTGACTTTTCCAAAATGCCCAGTGTTATCTGAACACCCTACCCCACCTTAGGGCCTCGTTTCTTATTTCAAACACACAAAAACAGAACCAATCATAAGAGGCCTTCTCCCCAGCAGCAGCAGGTCATGCACCCGCCGCCCTCTGTGCTCTGCAGCCCGGTGCCCTTCGGTCCGCTTTGGTAGTTACTCTACACGAGTGTCTGCACACCCCCCTCCCCCTTGTGCACCAAATCTGACCCTCATCACCTTCCAAGGACTTTGCTTCCATGGTGTCATCACTCCCCAGCATTAGTAGTCTTCCCTTCTCATCTGGATCATTTTCTTTTCTTTTTTTGCTTTTCTGCTTCTTCTTTTTTTTTTTTTTTTTTTTTTGGTGTTCAGATGCAGTCTTGCTCTGTCACCCAGGATGGAGTACAGTGGTGCAATCTTGGTTCACCACAACTTTTGCCTCCTGGGTTCAAGCGATGCTCCTGTCTTGGCCTCCTGAGTAGCTGGGACTACAGGTGTGTGCCACCGCAGCTGGCTAATTTTTGTATTTTTAGTAGAGACAGGGTTTCACCACACTGGCCAGGCTGGTCTTGAACTCCTGATCTCAGGCGATCCACCCACCTCAGCCTCTGAAAGTGTTGGGATGACAGGCGTGAGCCACCGTGCCCAGCCTGTGGATCATTTTCATATGCACAACAACGTATTCTAAACCAGTTATCTAAAAATACAAAAAAATCATTTCCTGTCCCATCCTGCCTCCAGTTACTGACCCATTTCTCTGTTCCCCATTAGAATAACGTTCTTTGAAAGCACCGTCTCTCTACTGACTCTCCTCATAGACTCTCTTGAACCCAGCCCATTCAATCACATTTTTGAAAGTCCACAATTGTTGCACCCAGTTGTCAATTGGGGGCCTAATTCTCCTTGGCCTCTCAGAACTTGACTGTATCCATTGTACCCCCCAGAATGCTTCCTGCTCCTGTCTTCAGGGTACCACAGCCCTCGGGTCCCGACCTGCATCCCTGCCGGCCTCTCCATCTCCCTGGGTGATCCACTTTGTCCTTCCAGCCTCTGACTCTGATTTCCCTAGGATTCCATTCCCGGGCCTCTCTGCTCTGCTTTTACTGTCTTCCTAGGTGGTCTCGCCCCTTATGTCCAGGCCTGAGTTTCTATCACTCACCCCTATCTTTTCTTTTGACCCCAGAATCTTGTGTGCAAATACCCACTCC
Source organism: Cheracebus regulus (assembly GCA_963574635.1). Lineage (NCBI taxonomy): Eukaryota > Metazoa > Chordata > Mammalia > Primates > Pitheciidae > Cheracebus > Cheracebus regulus. The sequence continues at coordinate 71,846 of CAUYQU010099170.1, forward strand.
ATGTCTTCACTTGTATGAACAATGAGTTTCCTCAGTTTAGCATGTTTAAAACAGAAACCCTTGTATCTGTCCTCCTTCAAGTCCCCTCTTCTCCCACCCTTTCTCATGTCAGCAAGCTTCCTCCAGAATTCACCCAATTGCTTCAAATTTCCATTGCTGCCACCTGCACTTCTTCCTTCAGATCTGCATGCTGTGCTAGTGATCAAATTGTTTTCGATGAGCTGGACATCAATGTATCAATCTTGACAACAACAAAGCCTGTAAGTTGAACAACTTGTATCCTGAGATCAAGATCAATGATTGAATTATTCAGTGTAGGCAAAGAGGTCGAGCAGATGTACCCCGCACAAGTCTAGGAGGGTGTGCCTGTACTCGTCACAAGCAGCAATGTGAAGCTTTTGTTTAAATGAAGGTTCTTATCGTAGTTTAAAGGCTTTCTGAAGAAATGAAACACAGACATGACAGAATTGAAATAAATATGGGTGACGGTGCAGAATCTCCATCAATACATGACAGAAACGGAGAAGATAAAGACAAGCTGGAAATATCATGCCATCAATAAACAGACACCAGTCCTTGAAAAACAAAATGAGCTCATCAAAATAACCTCGAAATTATAAAATGAGGTTTGGGGTTGTTTAAATGAAGGAGTCAAAAAATGAAAAATAAAAAAGATAGTTAACTTACAACCATCTCCTTCTTACTATCCTTAGCCAGAAAGAGGTTTTCAACAGATGGAAATATTTGCACAAGAAAAGGAGCTCAAAATAAAGACTTACAGGCTGTGTTGTTGTTCTTAAGATTGAAATGTTGGTATCCCGGCTCATTGAAAACAATTTGATCACTAACACATCAAAACCAGTTTTTGAACTAATGAGTGCAAAAATACAGTGAGATGAAAGGAATAAGTTCAAGCTTTGGATAGCACAGTAGGGTGACTGTAATTAACAAAAACGCATGGCATATTTCAAAATAGCTGGGAGATAGTTCTGGAATGTTTCCAGCACAAAGAAATGATAAGTGTTTGCGGTGATGGCTATCCTGATTACCTATATTTGGTCATCACATATTAGATGCACACACTAAACATCTTAAGTACCCCATAAACATGTATAATTATTATGTGTCAATTAAAAAAGAAAATAAACTCAAGATTCAACCATGAAACCAATGATAAAAAAACTTTCAATGATTTTAAAGAAATACCTTTAAAATAAATTTTATTATATGTAGCATTCATTTAATTTTAAATACTTTAACCTCACTTTTCTGCTGATCATTAATAGAACAGCATTATGCGATTAGTTTCCTATATATATATAAATATTTATTTCAGCTGATATCTTTTAACATGTTTACCATTTTGGTCTTTGAAACGTATCATTTAGTTTAGTTATTGAGTCACGTTGTTTATTATTTAGTTGCTTTTAGTGCATTTTGAACACTTAAATGGAATACTTGCCTTTGGGCCGTCTATAAAATAAATACCCATCAGTTCGTGTGCTGGTTCTCTGCAGCGTCCCCACCCTCATCCCATCACAGCATATAGGGTCCAGTCCTGTAGGGTCCCGTGAGCCCCTCTCTGCTGATGTAGAGACAAGAAACTGTGGAAATAAAAGACATGAAACACAGAGAAAGAGAAAAGAGAGTTTGTGCCCAGGGGTCCACTGCCAACCAAAGCATGGAGTCCAGCAGTGGCCCGGAGTGCCTGGACACTCTGACTTTTACTGAGTACAAAGCAGTGGGCGGGGAAGGTAGGGTGAGGTAATGGTGGTCGGTGACAGGGTTAGGTAAATCACATGTCTTGAAGCTAGGGGGCCCAGGACTTTCAAGTAGCCGAGGCAAGGAGAAAACCTAATGCATCAGCACTCTTTGCATATTTGTCAGAAATGTCAAGGACACTAAGATTATGTTACTATTATAATTCTTATCTTTTAAGAAAAAGAGAAACCAGGTGCAGAAGCAGAGCATGAAGAGTGGACATGGAACGTGACCACTGAAACACAGCACCACATAGAGACAGTTAAGCCTCCAGATGTCTGTGGGTTCCCTGACAGCCGTCAGGCCTTGCCACAAGAGCTTG
>CAUYQU010099172.1:0-15806 GCA_963574635.1 Cheracebus regulus
GTGTGGTGTTGCTTCTGAGGTCTCTGTTCGTTTCCATTGGTCTATGTCTCTGTTTACTTCTTTTTGGTGTTTTTGTTTGTTTTTTTATTCCCAAGCCTTTGGTAGTTTCCTCTCATACATACACAGAAAGGCACTTAAAGACAAGAGGGTGGGCCAGGCATGGTGGTGCATGTCTATAATCCTAGCCACTTGGGGAAACTGAGGTGGGAAAGTCCCTTGAACTTGGGAGGATAAGTTGCAGTGAGCTGAAATCATTCCACTGCACTCCAGCCTTGGTGACAGAGCAAGACTCTGTCTCCAGAAAAAGAAAAAAAGAAAAACCCACACACAGCAAGGCTTTATTCAGCTTGGTGATGTACACCAAGATCATTCTCTCAAAGGTGGGGAGCAAAAAAATGGGATAAAGGAAAAACAGTGATAGGTAAAAAGGGCCAAAGGCAAGGGAAACAAAGGACCTTCTATCACATCTATTTCCATCCTTTTACAGGCTTTTCAGTCCAGAGCCTACTTCTTAGGACTGACACTGTCTCCCTTTTTTTCTTTCTGCTTTGTGTTAGGTGGCACCCAAAGATGCTGGAATCTTCATGGCAAATGCCGCCATAGATGCTCCAAGAAAGAAAGGGTCTATGTTTACTGCGTAAATAGTAAAATGTGCTGCGTGAAGCCCAGGTACCAGCCGAAAGGAAGGTTGTGGCCATTTTAAGTGCTTTGAAGCCTGAAGCTGTGAAAATGCAGTTGAAGCAACCCAGTGGATTCCCATGCTCTATCAATAAACACGTCTGACTGATCCCTGTGTTTGCCTGTTAGTGAACCCCAGCAGCTCTCAGAGTGCCTTTCAGGTGGTTTGCGATGTCAAAACTGTTTTCATAAAAATAGTAAGACTTTTTAAACTTTTTTAAACTCACTCTTTCACAAGTGTATAGTGGAATTTTCTGGAATCTACATGACATATAATAACATAATTGTTCTGGCAGCTAATAAAAGATTTGCTAATGTGCTCTTGTGTGGAATTGTTTTAAGTAGAAAGCTTAAGGTGTAAGTATGCTCATTTTCACAGATTCATGTATTTGTTCTCAGTGATTCTACTGTCCTCTTACAAACTATGTTTGGTTATTTTATTAACTGTAATTATTAATCTCTATGCCTTTATAATCATCTAAGAAGTCATTACTTGGAAATCCCACAACTTACTTTGCACCACAAGAAATAAGAACACTTTGTCATCTTGGTTTGCAGAGGTGTTTTGTTCTAATTTTTTATTTTATATAGAGATAGGGTCTCACTTTGTTATTATGTATAAAATTTTTATTTTTGGTGCCGCAAAGAAAAATTAGTACTGGGACAAAGGATCTCTCAGCAAAGCAATTCTTTTTGCTTCCTGCAGAAAGGGTGCTCCCGTTGGCAATCTTGCCATGAGAGTACAACGAACAGAGGAAAGCAGACATATTTATTTCCTATGCATTTGGGGTTGTCCTTACTGCTGTGACTGATCTCCGTTGACTGGAGCCAAACCTCACAATCTAAACTAATACTCAATTGGCTAATAACTTGAAACTTTTCTAAACAGGTGAAAGCAATGGAGAGCAAAAAGAGGAAGTCCAAATAAGGAAGGGGCATAGGCTGCAAGCTGGAACATGCCTGTGAGCATGTCCAGCACAGATATCATGGTTAAAGTACAAGGACAACTGCTAGAAGCTCTATCCTATGTAGCTGTTAGACATGCTTACAGGCTAAAAGGACATGTCTTACAGGCATGTCTAACAGCTACATAGGATAGGGCTTCTAGCAAAAAAGCAAGAAGGCTTTTGAAGACGGTATTTAAAACAACCTATTATTTCTAACATTTATAAATTTTTCTTAAACAAGAAAGGAAATTTTGAAGAGGAACTTTTCTAACTCCCACAGTTACCCAGCCTGGATTTGAACTCCTGGCCCGCCTCAGCCTCCCAAAGTGCTAGGAATACAGGAATGAGTCACCACTCCCATGGGGCCTTGGAGAGGTATATTAATAACAGTGCTAACTGTCTAACAGAAGAAAGGACATACTCTCCCTGAGGGAAAAAATAACATCTATTTTAGTCTCTATAGTTCTCTTAAATACAATTTCTGGCATAGATACAATTTTAAAATACAGGTAAGACATGCACAGAAGCAGGAAAATATGACCCATAATCAAGAATAAAAATAATCAAATAGAAGCAGACCCAAAGATCGTGATATGGTTTGGATCTGTGTCCCCGCCCACATCTCATGTTGAATTATAATCCCTAGTGTTGGAGGTGGGGCCTGGTGGGAGGTGACTGGATTATGGAGGTGGATCCTTCATGAATGGTCCAGCACCATCCCTTTGGTACTGTTCTTGAGATAGAGTTCTCACAAGATCTGGTTGTTTAAAAGTATATGGTACCCCCTCGCTCTTCTCCTCCCCCTGCTCTGGCCATGTAAGACAAGCCTGTTCTCCTTCACCTTCTGCCATGATTAAGTTTCCTGAGGCCTCCTCAGAAGCCTTCATGCTCCCTGTACAGCCTGCAAAACCATGAGCTAATTAAACCTCTTTTCTTTATAAATTACCTGGTCTCACAGATGGAGTAGTTGTTGAAATTAACAGACAACTTTGAAATAACTATTATAAATATGTTAAAGAAATTAGAAGAAAAGATTGAAAAAAATGAATGAAAGGATAAAAAATTTAAACAAATACGCAGAAAAATAGTGTATTGTTTTCCATTGCTGCATTTCAAAACCACTCCAGAACTTAGTAGACTAAAATAACAACTATTTGTTATTTTTCACAATTCTGTGCATTGATTAAGTGGTTCTTCTGATATTCTCACATGAGGTCATTCATGTTACTACATCTCTCTTCACATAACCTCTGCACCTCAAAGAAGTTGACTTTGGCTTCTTCCATCATGATGGGGTCCAAGAGCCTCCCAACATGCTAGGAATACAGGAATGAGCAACCACTCCCGGCCCTGCAAATGTATATTAACAAAAGTCCTAACTGCCTAATGGAAGAAAGACACGCTCTCCCTTAGGGAAAAAGTGACACCTATTTTAGTCTCTATAGTTCTTTTAAATACAATTTCTGACATATATGGGTAAACCTCAACATGTAACATTTCTCAAATTTCTGTTTGTATTACATTTGCTGAAGTCCCAAGACATATGCCAGTCACTGTGAAAGAGGACTACATAAGGGCATGAATACTAAGAGGCTGATTCATTGCATGATGGAAACTCTAAGAATAAATTGGGCCTTCTAAACTGAGACATACTAAAATTAAGAATTTATTGGATGGTAAGCCAGGCATAGCAGCACATGACTGTAGTCCCAGCTACTTGGTAGGCGGAGGCAGGAGGATCACTTAGACCCAGGAGTTTCAGTCTGTAGTATGCTATGATCATGCCTGTGAATAGCCACATGTGAATAGCAACATAGCAAGACCCCACCTCTTAAAAAAAAATGTGTTAGATGGGTTTCACAGCAGAAGACAGGGCATTGTATAAGAATGAATCAGTGAACTCAGAGATAGATCAATAGAAAATATACAAACCAAAGCACAAAGAAAAAAAATGCAGGCATAACAGAGCATGAGAGACTTGTCAGACAATATCAAATGATCTGACATATATATAATTAGGTCCCAGAAGAAGAGATGGGAGACCAGGCACAGTGGCTCACACTTGTAATCTCAGCACTTTGGAAGGCTGAGGCGGGAGGATCACATGAGTCTAAGAGTTCAAGACCAGCCTGGACATTATAATGAGACCCCATCTCTATTTTTCTTTTTTTTCGAGATGGAGTCTCACCATGCTGGTTGTGAACTCATGGGCTCAAGCAATCGGCCTGCTTCACCCTCCTAAAATGCTGAGGTTACAGGATTGAGCCACCAAGCCCAACTCCACCCATCTCTATTTTTAAAAATAAATTTAAAGTTGGGAATGAGGAAGAATAAATATTTTTAAGAGACAATAGCTGAAAATTTTCCAAAATTGTTGAAAGACATTAATCCGTAAGAAGTTTAGTGAACTCCAAAGCAGCATAGACACAAAGAAAATCAAACCTGCAGGGCACGGTGGCTCATGCCTGTAATCCCAGCACTCAGGGAAGCCGAGGCGGGCAAATTGTCTGAGGTCAGGAGTTCAAGACCAGTCTGGCCAATGTAGTGAAACCCCATCTCTACTACTAATACAAAAATTAGCTGGGCATGGTGGCACACACCTGTAAGCCCAGCTACTCTGGAGGCTGAGGCAGGAGAATCGCTTGAACCTGGGATGCAGAGGTTGCAGTGAACTGAGATCCTGCCACTGCACTCCACCCTAGACAACAGAATGAAACTGTATCAAAAAGAAAAAAGAAAGAAAAGGAAAGAAAATCAAACCTGAACATATTGTAGTCAAACTGCTAACAAAAGAAAAATTACTGCTCAGTACCTATATTTCATACAAAACATGTTTAAGAATTTATGAAAAAAGATAGAAAATCTTATTGAAATACAATATAGAGAGCCTAGATTAATAGAAAAACATACCATGCTTAGGGATTAGAAGTCTCAATATCTTAAAGACGTCAACTCTATACTAATTATTCCCTAGATTCTATAAAATTCCAACAAGGTTTTTTCATAACTTCTTCAAAATTATGTATATGTAAACAAATATTTTGTTAGGGACACAAACATATATAATAAAACTTTCAATAAAAGCTAAGGAGATAATAAATACAAATTTAGGATAAGAGTTACCTCTAAGAATATAGGAATAGGAAGGGGTAACGGTGATTTTTTATCTGCACAGTAGACTTTGAGGTATTCTGGATGTGAGGTCCAAATTTGTCTTTGTGGTAGCTTGCTGTGGCAGCTCAGGTGCCTCCTGAGCCACCAGGAGGCAGTATTGCTGCAGTTTAAATAGGTTCCTGGATGTGGAAGTGGGAGGGAGGGGCTGAATGAACCTTCCAGGATGAACCGGGGAGACAGAGGTTACCGTGAGCCGAGATTGCACCAGTGCACCACATGTCAGCAGTGATTCCTGGAGTCTTCCAGTTAATGCCACCCAATAACTAAATGGGCAGAAGCTGCATGGGAGATTCGCCTGTGAGAACATTGAGGACTTGGGGATAGATCTGCTATCTCCATATGCAAAAGGGTTTGTTAATCTGGGAGTCCCTCTGAGATCTACTCCTTGTCCATCTCTTTGGTTTCATCACATACCACTCAGTTATTTCATCTCTTTCCTTTATGTTTTCCTTTTTTCCCCTTAAAAATCGTAGTTTATTTTTCACATCCTGAGTTCTTTATTTAATAGTTTTATTGAGGTTTTTTGGTTTGTTTTTTTTTTTTTGAGATGGGATCTTGCCCTGTTGTGCATGCTGAGTGCAGTGTTGCAGTCATAACTCACTGCAGCCTCAACCTCCTGGACTCCTCCCACCTCAGCCTCCCAAGTAGCTGGGACTACAGACATCCACCACCACACCCGGCTAATTTTTTTTGTGTTTTTTGTAGAGACAGGGTTTCACCATGTTGCGTAGGCTAGTCTCGAACTCCTGGCTTCAGTGATCCTCCTGCCTCAACCTCTCAAAGTGTTGGGATGACAGGCATGAACCACCGCACCCAGCGTTTCAAGGTGTAACTAACTTTCAGTAAACTGCACATGTTTTTAAAGTGTGAAAGTTGGTAAGTTTTGTCATGTGTGCTCCCATCAAACTGTCACCAAAATCAAGATAATAAACATATCTGTCTCCCTTAAAAGTTTTCTTGTGCCTCTTTGTAATCGTTTCTTAATATTGCTTTTCTTAATATTCCCGCCACATACTGTCCCGAGCACCGATGAACTCTCACTATAGATTAGTTTACATTTTCTAGAATCTTTAACAATTGAAATCATACTGTCTATACTCTTTTTTTGTCTGACTTCTGTCACTCAGCAAAACTGGAGCCTCATCCTTGTTGTGATTATCAATAGTTCATTGCTTTTTATCTCTGACTGACATTCCATTGTTAGTCCATTCATCTGTTGGTGAACATTTGGGTGTTTCCAGTTTTTGGCCATTACAAACAAAGCTCCTACAAACATTCACATACACAGGTTTTTGTGGACATATGTTTCTGCAGGGTAAACACCTAGGTGTGGAATAATTGGATCATCCAATACATTTATGATTTTCTTTTTCTTTTTCTTTTTTTCTGAGATAGAGTTTTGCTCTTGTCACCCAGGCTGGAGTGTAGTGGTGTGATCTCAGCTCACTGCAACCTCCATCTCCCAGGTTCAAGCGATTCTCCTGCCTCAGCCTCCCAAGTAGCTGGAAGTACAGCCATGTGCCACCATGCCCAGCTAATTTTTTTCTATTTTTTGTGGAGACAGGGTTTCACCACGTTGACCAGGCTGGTCTTGAACTCCTGACCTCGGGTGATCTGCCCATCTCGGCCTCCCACACTGCTGGGATTACAGGCGTGAGCACCCTGCTCGGCCTAGACCCCCTTAGTTCTTGAACCTCATTTCCAACTATTCCCTGGCTCACCCCACTTAAACCATGCTGGCCTCCTAGCCATTTCTCAAACACACGAAGCACGGTTCCACCTCGGGGCCTTTGCACCTGCTACTCCCTCTGCCTGGAACTCTCATCCTCCAGTAGGCAAGACTCACTCTCTAACATTCTTTGGGTTTCTTCAAATATCTCCAAGTCACTGAAAACTTCTCTGAATATGCTATTTTTAATCTTAAAAAAAAAAAAAACTAGGCCGGGCACAGTGACTCACGCCTGTAATCCCAGCACTTTGGGATCACCTGAGGTCAGGAGTTTGAAACCACCCTGACCACCATGGAGAAATCCTGTCTCTACTAAAAATACAAAATTAGCTAAGCGTGGTGGTACATGCCTGTAATCCCAGCTAGAGGCTGAGGCAGGAGAATTGCTTGAATCCGGGAGGCAGAGGTTGCAGTGAGCCGAGATCGCACCATTGCACTCCAGTGTGGACAACAAGAGTGAAACTCCATCTCAAAACAAATAACAAAAAAAAACTACTCTCCCTTACTTCCTTTTTGCTTGCATTTCTCCATAGCATTTATTAGTTTCTACTATACTAGTTTTTCTTGATTGTGTTTCTTGTCTCCCCACCCATTGTGGATTTATTTAATGTTGAATTTTTGATATATATGAATAAATAACTATGAATAAACATAGTATTCAATATACATGAATAAGTATATATTATATCACCTTCCCAGATGAATATATATGTGTATATGTGTGAATATATTTTTTATATATATCTGAGGAGGCAATATATAGTTCAGCATATACTTATCCAATATATATGAATAAATTTGGGGTCCAGTTTCCCAAATAAGTTTGGGGTTCCTTGTGTAAAATTCCCTCCATTGAAATACCTAGTATGGCTTTTTTTCCTAGCCAGATCACAACCGATACAGTACATGGAACATGATTTATTCATATATATTGAATAAATATATATATAGATATAGCCTTCCCAGATGAACATATATATGAATATATATGTATTCATTTGTTTATTCAACTACAAATTTACTGAGCACCTACTATGTGCCAGTTTAGTGCTTGGGGAGAGGGGTACCTTGTGATTGGTGCTGGTGCCTCTAAAGGACATCGCAGTACTGGCAATGAACCCATAGCTACCTAAGCTGCTGGGGGGATACAGACGGAATCCAAGGCAGGGAGTGAATGTCTTCTCCCCTCCCCTCCCACTTCCCAGCCTCCAATTAGGAAACTCTTAACAGGAAGCCACCTGGTGAAGGACTCTGAGAATCGTAATGTCGGCCTCCCAGCCCCAGCAGCACAGAGCAGAACACAGAAGGCTGGGCTTGAGGCCGCACAGGCACACCACTTAACTTCTGAGAGGTAAGTATAATCTGAAGTAACATCCCAAAAAAGTAATGATCATTATTACTTATTAAAAATTCTAGAAGTCACATTTTCAAGGTTTAATACTACAATGCAGGAACAATTACCCCTTCAGTCACCGCCCTGCTCATCTCAGTTCACTGCGGCCTCACCCTCCGGAGCTCAAGCAATCCTCCTCCTTCGGCCCGCCGAGTGGCTAGGACCACACGCATGTGCCACCACACCCAGCTTTTTTTTTTTTTTTTGAGATGGAGTTTCCCTTTTGTTGCCCAGGCTGGAGTGCAATGGTGCGATCTCGGCTCACCGCAACTGCTGTTTACCAGGTTCAAGTGATTCTCCTGCCTCAGCCTCCCGAGTAGCTGGGATTACAGGCATGCACCACCACACCAGGCTAATTTTTTTTGGATTTTAATAGAGAGGGATGTTTCTCCATGTTGGTCAGGCTGGTCTCGAGCTCCCAACCTCAGATTATCCGCCCACCTCAACCTCCCAAAGTGCTGATGTTACAAGTGTGAGCCACCACGTCTGGCCATTTTTTAATTTTTTTATAGAAATGAGGCCTCTTTATGTTGCCCAGGCTGGTCTTAAAGCAAAGGAGTTGCTGTACTAAATAGATGCTCAATGTCAACATCCACTAACTTTTTCAGTCATGTAAGAATGTAACTCAAGAAAATGAATTTGGCCAGATGTGGTGACTCATGCCTGTAATTTTAGCACTTTGGGAGGCTGAGGCAGGAGAGTCACCTGAGCCCAGGAGCTCAAGACCAGCCTGGGTAACATAGGGAAACCTCTGCTCTACCCAGAAAACAAACAAGTTAAAAAATTAGCCAGGCATGGTGGCACGTGCCTGTGGTCTCAGCTACTTGGGAGGCTGAGGTGGGAAGATCGCTTGAGCCCAGGAGGTTGAGGCTGCTGTGAGCAGAGGTCACGTCACTACTCCAGCTGCCTGGACGACAGAATGAGGCCCTGTCTCAAGGAAAGAAAAAAAAGGAAACAAAAAAGAATTTCATATTCCCAACGTGAAGAAATGATAAAGATGATAAATATGCTGAACACCCTTATTTGACCATTACACATTGTATGTATGTATCAAGATATCACATGTACTGCATAAATATGTATATTGTATATTAATTTTTTTCACTTTTAATAAAAATGTTAAATGGCCAAGCATGGTAGTGTGCACCTATAATTTCAGCTACTTGGGAGGCTGAGGCAAGAGGCTCACTTGAGCCCAGGAGTTCACTGCAGCCTGGGCAACATCTCAAGAGCTCATCTCTAAAAATTAATTAATTTAATTAAAAATTAAAAGAAAAATAACTAAAAATTCAAAAATAAAAATAATTTAAAAGAAAATGAATTTCAGAAACATACTTTCTAAAAAGAACTTTCAAATTTAGAAAGAAATTTAGAATTTGCAGCTTAAAAAAAGTCAAAACATTCTATCTTCAACTACTGAAACTGAGTGGTAGTTTATAGCAAAAAAATTGACAAATTTTATTGTTTATTTTTTATCCTTCATAAAATTTGTCATTTTGAAAACTAGTAGGAATAAAATATGCCACTTTTCCCTAACACTTTCTATTCTTCATTGTCTTTATACTCAACAGTGTGTACAAATCGAAGATGACTTATCATCGATGTCATGGTACATGATTTTGGAGTCTTTCCTATCTGTGAAATTTTGAGGTGACAAAATTTGCATTTAGCTTTTTATTCATTCTTGCAAGGTATGAGAAATTCTCAACCATAATTTTTTCCTGAAAGGCTTATGTCCTAAATGGAATTAAATAACTAAAGAATGACTAAAGGCAAGTACATTCTTTTCTTTTTTTTCTTTTTTCTTTTTTGTTTTTGAGAAGGGTCTCGCTTTGTCACGCAGGCTGGAATGCAGTGGTGCCATCTCAGCTCACTGCAGCCTCAACCTCCCGGGCTCAAGCGATCTTCCCACCTCAGCCTCCCAAGTAGCTGGCACTACAGGCACACACGACCTCGCCTGGCTAAGTTTCATATTTTTTTGTAGAGACAGGGTTTCACCATGTTGCCCAGGCTGGTCTCAAACTCCTGAGTGCAAGCAATCCATCCACCTCAGCCTCTCAAAGTGCTGAGATTACAGGCGTGAGCCACCACGTCTGGCCTCTAATAGGTTTTTTTGATGCAATGAATGGTATTTTAACAAAGATTTGAACTGTAATATAATCTCCATTATTTTGCCTAGGGTTAATATTCCAAATATGTAAAATATTGATTGGATATAACATTCTGAAGGTTATCAAGCTAATAAATTTTAGCTCTCAATATTTAACTCATATTTTCTCATAAGTTGAACTGTTGAAAGTTCTTAATTTTTTTTCTAACACCTATAGCTTTCACAATCATCTTTAACTGTTGCAACATTTTGTTCCTACAGTAATAAATACACACTTCTATCTCAAACGACTAAGGAATTTAAACACGTAAAGTGCATGAGATTTCCTTCCAAGTTACATCTAAAGTGTTTACCATATTTGAAAATGAATATTCATCTATAAACGATAAATCCAAATGCTATGTTCCAAAGGTGTTATGCTTATTGGACATGCTGGTTTACCATGTAATTATGAAATCATTGAACACACACGAGTTCACGGTGCCACAAGTGTCTCTGAAGTAGGTATTTGGCAATTCATCCTTCCAAAGGGTGAAGCTAAGGCTGGATACTGAGACCAAAGTCAAAATTGGGTTTATTCCTAGAATGTTAGCTCCATAGAGACAAGGACTTACCTGTTTTGCGCACTGCTGAGTCCTCCATACTTAGAATAATGCCTGGCACATAGAAGGTATTCAATAAATGTAAGCAGAATTAACGAAAAACAGAAAAAAAGAGTGCTGGTGCTAGCGGCGCGTAGGTGAAAATCATCAACTTAATACAATTGAAACAACGACGGAAGTCATTAGGCATCCCAAATCAGGGAAACCTTAGTTTCAGCCAGGGGCTCACTGGACTTAAGCCAGTCTACTGTGGGTTCAAATTAGGAGGAAAAGGAGCAAAATTAATGAACATGTACAAAATGTTGGAGCTATATCATTGAAAATTGTGTCTTGGCCGGGCGCGGTGGCTCACGCCTGTAATCCCAGCACTTTGGAGGCTGAGGGGGGCGGATCACTTGACCCCAGGAGTTTCAGACCAGCATGACCAACTTGGTGAAACCCCGTCTCTACCGAAAAAAAAGGAAAGAAATTAGCCCGGCGTGATGGCTCACGCCTTTAATCCCAGCTACTCAGGAGGCTGAGGCACGAGAGTCGCTTGAACCCGAGAGTCAGAGGTTGCAGAGACCGAGACCACGCCACAGATACTCTATCTCAAAGAAACAAAAACGCCCCAGCCAATTCCCAAAATAACCGCTAGAGGGGAGTAGCTCCCCTTGAGAGTCACTGATCTACCCTGTAAGCGAGTCCTGAAAAAATAATGCGTCTCACTGGATCACCAAACTTTTTTTTTTCCCCCAAGGAATCCAGATGGGAATTTATTTTATTATTATTTTTATTATTATTATTGTTATACTTTAAGTTCTGGGGTACATGTGCAGAGCGTCCAGGTTTGTTACATAGGTATACACATCAAACTCTTAAGAGAATTTACCCAGACTCAACTACATGTGCTCAGAAAAAAAGAGAAATTTAAAGAAAATAAGATTTGGGGTGGGTTTTTTCTTTTTTCTTACTTTTTAAATCAACTTTGTTTTGCCTTTCTAAAACATCATGTAAATTGAATTACTCAGCATGTATTTCTTTGTGTCTCTCTTCTCTCACTTAATATAATGTTTTTGAAATTAATTCATAGTGTGTGTATTGGTAAATTATTGCTATTTATTGAGTAGCATATTGTATGGATATAACTCAATTTATCCATTTATCTGTTGAAGATTTGGGCTGTTCCCATTTACGGGTTATTACAAGCAAAGCTGCTACAAACAGGGATAGGGAAGTCTTTGTCTATTAACAAATTAAATGACATATGTATATTTAATGTTTCTATTTGTTTGTTTGAGGAGTCTCACTCTGTCGTCCAAGAGGGAGTACAGTGGCACCATCTTGACTCACAGCAACCTCTGCCTCCCAAGTTCAAGCAAATTCTCTTGCCTCAGCCTCCCGAATAGCTGGGATTACAGGCAAGCACCACCATGCCCAGCTATTTTTTGTATTTTTATTAGAGACGGGGTTTTACCGTGTTGCCCAGGCTGACCTTGAACTCTTGACCTCAGGCAATCTGCCCACCTCAGCCTCCCAAAGTGCTGGAATTACAGGGGTGACCCACATGCAGTGGCCTCCATAGGTATTTTAAACATACTACTCAAGTTATAAAAATTAGAAATGTCTTTAAAAATTTCAGAAGGAATTTTAGTGCTAAATATATTGTTTTGAAAGACTAAGCACATACAGAAATTTTTGTGATATATTGACTAGTGAAAAAAAGAGGACACAAAATATCCACAATTTGATTCCATTTTATTTTTGACTTTGTCACATTTTACATTTTTCTTTATTTCTGGGTATTTCTTTCTTTTTTTTTCTTTTCTTTTTTTTTTTTTTTTTTTTTTTGAGATGGCGTTTCATTCTGTCACCCAGGCTGGAATGCAGTGGTGTGGTCTTGGCTGACTGCAACCTCCACCTCCCAGGTTCAAGTGATTCTCCTGCCTCAGCCTCCCAAGTAGCTAGGATTACAGGCATTGGCCACCACACCGGCTAATTTTTGTACTTTTAGTAGAGGCAGGTTTTCGCTCTGTTGCCCAGGATGGTCTTGAACTCCTGACCTCAAATGATCCACCTGCCTCGGCCTCCCAAAGTGCAGGGATTACAGAAGTGAGCCACCATGCCGGCCTATTCTGGGTATTTCTGTACAGCGAAAACACTAATGATTTTAGTTTTCTTATTTGTGCTTCTCTGTTAATGTGTTTTCCAATGAACATGTATTACTTTTACAATTAGAAAAAAATATTATTTTAAAGATTACAAATAAGAATGACTCTGGAGACTGGCACAGTGGCTCATGGCTATAATCCCAACACTTTGGGAGGCCGAACGAGGCAGGAGGATTGCTTGAGGCCAGGAGTTCAAGACCAGCCTGGGCAACATAGCAAGACCTCGTGTCTACAAAAAATACAAAAATTAGCCAGGCATGGTGGTTCATGCCTGACGTCCCAGCTACTGAGAAGGCTGAGGTGGGAGGACTGCTTGAGCCTGGGAGTTCAAAGCTGCAGTCCGTGACTGCACCACTGCATTCCAGCCTGGGCAACAGAGCAAGACTGTCTCCAAAAAAAGACTGACTCTGGGAGACAAAATCAGGCAGAGGATCACCACTTCCTAGGTGTATGGTGTGGGCAACTTTCTTAGTTGCCTGATAGAGCCTTAGTTACCTTATAGAAAAGGCAGAGATAGGCCAGCTGCAGCAGCTCACACCTGTGATCCCAGCACCTGGGAGACCAAGGCAGGAGGATCACTTGAGTAAAGAAGTTCAAGACCAGCCTGGGAAACATAGCAAGACCCCGTCTTTTTTTTTTTTTTAGCAAGACCTCATTTCTAATACATATATATATATATAATATGGCATATATATATATATAATATGGCATATATATATATGGCATATATATAATATGGCATATATATATATGGCACATATATATAATATGGCATATATATATATGGCACATATATATAATATGGCATATATATATATGGCACATATATATATATATGGCAGGTATAGTGGCACACACCTGTAGTCCTAGCTCTTCAGAGGCAGAGGTGGATCACTTGAGCCCAAGAATGTGAGGCCCTGTGTTAAAAAAGAAAGAAGAGAGAGAGAGACAGAGAGACAAAGAAAAAGGAGGAGGAGGAGGAGGAGAAACAACAACTGGCTGTGCGTGGTGCTCACGCCTGTAATCCCAGCACTTTGGGAGGCCAAGGTGGGCGGATCACAAGGTCAGAAGTTTGAGACCATCCTGACCAACATGGTGAAACCCCATCTCTACTAAAAATACAAAAATTAGCCGAACATGGTAGTGCATGCCTATAATCCCAGCTACTCAGGAGGCTGAGGCAGGAGAATCGCTTGAACCTAGGAGGCAGAGGTTGCAGTGAGCCAAGATCTCACCATTGCACTCCAGCCAAGGCGACAGAGCAAGACTCCATCTCAAATGTGTGTGTGTGTACATATACACATACAACTGTGGAAATTCAGTGAGGTGATACAGATAAAGCAATTGGTACTTTCTTTTTTTTCTTTTTTTTTTTTTGAGACAGAGTCTCGCTCAGTTGCCCAGGCTGAGCGGCGCAGTCAGAGTGCAGTGGCACGATCTCTGCTCACTGCAACCTCCTTCTCCCAGGTTCAAGCAAGTCTCTGCCTCAGCCTCCTGAGTAGCTGAGATTACAATCCCCTACCACCATGCCCGGCTAATTTTTTTTTTTATATTTTTAGTAGAGCCAGGGTTTCACCATCTTGGCCAGGCTGGTCTTGAACGCCTGACCTTGTGATCCACCCATCTCAGCCTCCCAAAATGCTGGGATTACAGGTGTGAGCCACCGCGCCCGGTCAAGCAATTGGTACTTTCTACAGTGTACTTATATATCATCATCTCAACCTTTCAATGCTTCCTGGAGTACAGCCTGTTCTCCGAAAAAGCACTTCTGAGCACCTATCCAGGTAGCTTCCTTCTCTAGCATCCCAGAGCCACCGGGCTCACCTTACACGTCTCCAGTGTCAGGAGGCTCCCTTCCTCCCAAAACTGCCCCATCACACTGTCCTGTCCTACCAGTGTGTGGCTCCACTCCTTGACATGTCACTTAGGAACTCTCTGGCCTTGGACAAGTCACTTTCCCTCTCAGCTTGTGGGCCTCACCTGTGAGGTATTTTGGGGAATCTTCCACCCTAGAATTGGCTGGTCTCTTCGGCTTGTTGGGAGTATCCTAGTGACTTAGGAAGTTGGATGTATGCTTAGGTGAGGGTCTGTTTGAACACTGGGAGGAAAAGGGCAGTTCGTGTGTGAGGCTTAATTTTCAGAGAACGATCCAGTCTGTTGGTCTTGGCTTTAGCCCTAAGTCATTAGGATGCCATATCAAGGAACACAGGAGAACCCTTTCACTCTCTGTAGGGGCTGCCTCTCAAGCCAGATGCACCATCTCATTCCGAATTCCAGAAGCTTATAATTGACTCTACTATTATTCACTGTTACAAAAATTAACTCTACCTTTCTTTTTGCATTGCTTCTATAAAGTGGTCATCTCCTAATATTATCATTATCCCCATTTTATGGTTGAGGAGACTTTCAAAGGTTGAGTAATTTTTCCAGAGTTGGACAGAGAGAAAGTGATGTGGCCAGGACCGGAACCATTTACAAAGGTCATTAGCGCCCACTCTCCTCAAGTCCCTCACCTCCCTCCACGGACCATTTCTCCCACTTCCTAGACCTGTCCCCGACCCCTGGGGGCAGAGGAGCACAGGCGAGCAAACAGAAAGAAGAGACAACTGGCAGCCTGTGTTTTATTGGACAGCAAGAAACAGCTACTCATATTCAGGCCTGGGGACCGGTGCAGTTTTCAATGCACAGGAGAGACAGCACAGAGAAGCATCTGGGCACAGGTGCATGTAAGTTTCTTGCCTTGTGCAGTAAGTCCGACAGGCCCCTTGGCCCTTCGAGCACCGTTTGAATTCACTTCTCCCTAAGCAGAGGAAGACCACAGGTCACAGTGCAGCCTATGAGTCACAGGTTAGACCACTGGTCACAAGTTAAGCCACAGGTGCACTAATACTGGTTGCAAGTTAGCCCTCTGGTCATTTGTTAGATCACTAATCATAGATGAGAGTAATGATTACAATTTAAATTAGACCCAATTAAATTAGGTCATAGGTTAGACCATTAGTTACAAATTAGAGACTAAGGCC